>JARQOD010010857.1:0-25673 GCA_033576555.1 Oophaga sylvatica
AGGACCAACGTAGAACGCTCCACGGCTGCCTCTAGTTGTGGTGGTTAGTCAGGGTACTGCAATCTCATAGATTCCAACTGCTCTGGTGTATTGCCTTTTTTGCCTGCACTCCTCAGCTACCAAATCATAGCAGGATCCCCTACAGGGGCCTGTGCTGGTCTCTGGTTCTCATTTGTTTCTGTTTATTTGCTCTGTTCCTGTTGTTTCAGTGCTGCTGGGTAGCGGCGTGTTCACACCAGAGATCTGATTAAGTGGGGGCGAGATCGTGTGGTCTCAGCATTTTTGGAATCAGAAGTGTTGGAATTTTTCCCAGGGTTTTGCTGGGTTACAGACAGTGTTCTTTCCTATCCGGTCCTGTCCAGATAGCTTTTGGCCCCAGCGTTTGCTTACTCTATTTTCTACCTGCGTTTGTATTTCATCTTGTCTAACCGCCATTATATGTGTGGGGGCTACTTATTCCTTTGGGGCTCTACTCCAGGGCAGTTAGCTTTCCTCTTTCTATCTTTAGGTGTAGCTAAACTCTCCAGCTGTGTCGAGGTGCCTAGGTCACCATGGGTACGTCCCACGGCTGCTTCTAGTTGTGCGGTTAGTTTAGGGGTCTGCAACCTTTTAGTTCCCAACCTCTCTGGTGTTCGGCTGCCTTGGCTGTTTTTGTTCCTGTCCTCCTCGGCTACCAAATCATAACACGCTCCCATTCTTTGTAGAGCTGCATTGTTCTACACTTGCCATCCTGTCACTTCCAGTGGTTTCACCAGACTGAACTTCTACTGTGTTCGTTGCTTGTCCAGACATGTCTCAACATGCTCAGAAAAGATCAGCTCTCTTACACTTGTAATGGGGCTCAGGGCGGTAGCCAATAGCGAGGTACCCCTCTTGCATACCCCGGCCCGCTGCAGGAAAACGGGGTCTTGATTTGGGGTGTGTGTGTGGCCATGTTATTGTAAAGGACTCCTCCCAGCAATGATTTGCCAAGAGTTGCACGGCTCTGGTTCCCATCGACCCCACGTTTGTCTTGCATAGATTGAATTGTAGGAGATGCAGATGTCACTTTCTTTGTTCCAATATAGCGGCACGTTTCCTATAAACATTTTCAGCAGCACAGTTGGAACATTGCAGAACAAGTCTGAGATCTTCATCGTTCCTATGTATAGTGCCAATTTAAGCTGTGCTTTTCCCAGTGAGCACTGTCCTTCAGCCCACATCTTGGGAACCACATAACGATGCGCCTTTGGCTGTCACCTTACTGAGCTTATCCTAGCTTTGCTGTCTCTTTCTCTCTTGGACTCTTTTATTCCAAGGCAAAGTGGACACGACTTAGACAGGGACTTAGGCAGGCTAGAGCGGGCATCTTCCATTCAATACCTCCTCCCCATATGGGTAAGCACTTTAGTACTCTATGCAATGTTGGTAGGTTTTTGTCTGTAACCCTATTGCACACTTGTGTACAGGCATAGCCTATATGGCCATAACATTTGCAGGACTTTGGCAAATACACTTATTTATAGTTATCTCTTTGTAGGGAAACTTTCTCCCATAGAACTATATATTTACAGCATTTGCGTCCCTGCCTAAGTCGTGTCAGTTGCTTCTACCTCACAGCATGTTGTCTATATGGGGGTATTGTGGGTGGTGACGCCTGGTCAATCTCTCCCCATTTTCTACACTCGTCTTGTTCGCTATAATTTAGGGCTATACGCCCGCATTATCTATGTAAGCAAATGGATTAATAAAGATTTTTACATTTTACATTGCCTTTTCTCATACTTTGTATTGTTGAGAGCTATTTTACTCCTTCTTCTATATAGGATTATAAGGCAGATAGATCAAGCTGCAACCCATAACGATGTCCTTGTTATGGGGGACTCTATCTACCCGGATATTAACTGTTAAACAGAGACCTGCAAAACCCATAAAGGCAACAGGTTTCTGCTAATAACCCAAGAAAAATTATCTTTCACAATTGTTGCAGAATCCAACCAGAGGAGCAGCACTTTTAGACCTAAGACTATCTAATAGACCTGAGAGAGTAAAAAATCTGCAGGTCGTCGGGCATCTAGGAAATAGCGACCACAATATTGTGCAGTTCGCTTGTCTTTCGCTAGGGGGACTTGTCAGGGAGTCACAAAAACACTGAATTTTAGGAAGGCAAAATTTGACCAGCTTAGTGATTCCCTTAATCTGGTTGACTGGGACAATATCCTCAGAAATAAGAATACAGATTATAAATGGGAAATGTTTAAGAACATTCTAAATAGGCACTGTAAGTGGTTTATTCCTTGTGGGAATAAAAGAACAAGAAATAGGAAAAACCCAATGTGGCTAAACAAAGAAGAAGTAAGAGGGGCAATTATCAGTAAAAAGAAAGCATTTAATCTACTAAAGCAGGATGGTGCCGTTGAAGCTCTAAAAACTATAGGGAGAAAAAAAACTAATTAAAGCTGCCGAAAAGGAAACAGAAGCGCATTGCTAAGGAGAGTAAAACTAATCCCAAACTGTTCTTCAACTATATCAATATAAAAAAATTATAAGTGAAAGTGTAGGTCCCTTAAAAATTGTGAGGAAAGAATGGTTGTAGATGATGAGGAAAAAGCTAATATATTAAACACCTTCTTCTCCACGATATTCACGTTGGAAAATGAAATGCCCAGAGACAAAGAAAACCGTATATTAAGGGTCACCAATCTAACCCAAGAAGAGGTGTGAAACTGGCTAAATAAGATTAAAATAGATAAATCTCCGGTTCCGGATGGCATACACCCATGAGTACTAAGAGAACTAAGTAATGTAACAGACAAGCCATTATTTCTTATATTCAGGGACTCTATAGTGACGGGGTCTGTTCCACAGGACTGGCGCATAGCAAATGTGGTACCAATATTCAAAAAGGCTCTAAAAGTGACCCTGGAAATTATAGGCCAGTAAGTCTAACCTCTATTGTTGGTAAAATATTTGAAGGGTTTCTGAGGGAAGTTATTCTGGATTATCTCAATGAGAATAACTCCATATCAGCATGGGTTTATGAGGAATCGCTCCTGTCAAACCAATATAAATCAGTTTTTATGAAGAGGTAAGCTATAGACTGGACCAAGGTGAGTCATTGGACGTGGTATATCTTGAGTTTTCCAAAGCGTTTGATACCGTTCCACACAAGAGGTTGGTACACAAAATGAGAATGCTGGGACTGGGGGAAAATGTGTGTAAATGGGTAAGTAACTGGCTTAGAGATAGAAAGCAGAGGGTGGTTATAAATGGTATATTCTCTAACTGGGTCACTGTGACCGTGGGGTACCGCAGGGGTTGGGGTTGGCACCTATTCTCTTCAATATATTCATTAACGATCTGTTAGAAGGTTCACACAGTAAAATATCGATATTTGCAGATGATATAAAACTATGTAAAGCAGTCAATACAAGAGAAGATAGTATTCTGCTACAGATGGTGGCAGATGGGGTTTAACAATGATAAATGTAAGGTTATACAGTACATATGGGAAGAAGAAATCAATATCACCATTACACACTGAACGGGAAACCACTGGGTAAATCTGACATGGAGAAGGACTTGGGGATCCTAGTTAATGATAAACTTACCTGGAGCAGCCAGTGCCAGGCAGCGGCTGCCAAGGCAAACAGGATCATGGGGTGCATTAAAAGAGGTCTGGATACACGATGAGAGCATTATACTGCCTCTGTACAAACCCCTGGTTAGACCGCACATGGAGGACTGTGTAGAGTTTTGGGCACCGGTGCTCAGGAAGGACGTAATGGAACTATAAAGAGTACAAAGGAGGGCAACAAAATTATTAAAGGGGATGGGGGAACTACAATACCCAGAGAGATTAGCAAAATTAGGATTATTTAGTCTAGAAAACAGACGACTGAGGGGCGATCTAGTAACCATGTATAAGCATATAAGGGGACAATACAAATATCTCTCCGAGGATCTGTTTAGACCAAGGAAGGTGACGGTCACAAGGGGGCATTCTCTGCGTCTGGAGGAGAGAAGGTTTTTCCACCAACATAGAAGAGGATCCTTTACTGTTAGGGCAGTGAGAATCTGGAATTCGTTCCCTGAGGAGGTGGTGATGGCGAACTCAGTCGAGGGGTTCAAGAGAGGCCTGGATGTCTTCCTGGAGCGTAACAATACTGTATCTTACAGTTATTTGGTTCTTTAGAAGGATGTAGATCTGGGGATTTATTCTGTCGGAATATAGGCTAAACTGGACGGACAAATATCTTTTTTCAGCCTTTCTAACTATGTTACTATGTTAATATGTTGCTATCTGCTTTCTACGGTCTTCACCACACCACACACACCCGGTGATGATCACTTATTTTCTGAGGGTGTCCTATCCTTCTCTCCTCCTATTTCTGAACCAAATTAATCCGTCCCCAATTAACCCACAGATCGTCAATCCTCTTCCTCAACTATGGCCTGGCCCTACAGTTAACCCTGTCACTTCTGACTACCAGGAACTGCAGCCACAAGTTAATAACAATAAAACACAATGCATATAAACTGTCAGGAGTTATAATAGAGGTGGAACACCATCCTCTCCACCCTCACACACTGACAGAATATGCTGGGAATCTGTCACCACATTTGGCCTATCTATTAATATGGGGATACAGGTTACAGAATTCTGAAAACAGTCCTACCTGTGTGTCAAAGATGTCTTGTTGTTGAGAAATCATCTTTTGTCACTTTATATAAATGACCTCTTTCCAGGCTCCGGGACGGATGGTGCTTGCAAGAAAACTCTGCCTCCAGAGCTTGTTGTACATGAAGGAAGAGTCACCAGTGAGACAAGTAACTAACACAGAACAGGAGAAATTAAATTTGTCTTCCTTCAAACACATTTTTTGCAGCTCTCTGAGCTCTGCTGTATTGTAACACTAGTGCAGCCCTGTCTGCCTGTGAGTTGGAAGCTGAGAGGAACCTGCAGATGTGTCAGGTATAATCACACACAGGTCTGCAGTGAGATCAGAAGAGCAGAGAGCGGCCATCACACATCACACTGGTAACCATTACACATCTCACTGGTAACTCCCCCTTCATGTATAATAAGCTCTGGGGGCAGAGTTATCTTGCAGGCACAATCCTCACCAGAGCCTGGAAGAGGTCATTTATATAAAGTGATAAAAGATGATTTCTAAGCAACAACAGGGCATCTGATATAAGACACACCGGGATGACTTTTTTCAGCAGTCTATAACCTGTGCCCCCATATTAATAGTTTAGAAAGGTCAAATGTGGTGACACATTCCCTTTAATGAACACCCCTCGTATATTTATATGGCAAAGTGAGTGTTGTTAAACAAAACTACGACTTGTAGTCAGGTCTTAAAAGGAGACATAGATGCAGAAATATACTGATATTACTACAAGAAACACAAGGTTTTCACCATTTCACCACAATTAATTCATTGTGATACCTTTGTGATGTCCTCGATTCACCAAGACATGACATTTTGTACGTCTGTCTTAAAGAAAACAACCACCTTAATGATGTTGAAAATATTGGAAATCCAGCGGCGTGTTGTGAAAAGCTCAACAGAAAATTCAGAATATGTTAGTGCGTCATCTAGTGGCTAAAAGAAAGTAATGCAAAATACACAAAAAATACTAACTTCTAGGTACAGAATAAAAACACATCAGAAAATTCCACAACTGTGGAGGCTTTTATTTTTTATTTTTTTTGGCAAGCACAGAAAATTCCTTTGACATAAAGTGGACTGACTGACTATTTGTACAATTGTATTATTACTAGTGATGAGCAAACGTGCATGAGGTGTTATCTGAGCATGCTCGTGTGCTAACCGAGTGACTTCGGTGTGCTCATACAGTACAGACCAAAAGTTTGGACACACCTTCTCATTTAATGATTTTTCTGTATTTTCATGACTGTGAAAATTGTACATTCACACTGAAGGCATCAAAACTATGAATTAACACATACATTACATTTAACAAAAAAGTATGAAACAACTGAAATTATGTCTTATATTCTAGGTTCTTCAAAGTAGCCACCTTTTGCTTTGACTGCTTTGCACACTCTTGGCATTCTCTTGATGAGCTTCAAGAGGTAGTCACTGGAAATGTTTTTCACTTCACAGGTGTGCCCTGTCAGGTTTAATAAGTGGGATTTATGGCCTTATAAATGGGGTTGGGACCATCAGTTGTGTTGTGCAGAAGTCTGGTGGATACACAGCTGATAGTCCTACTAACTAGACTGTTAGAATTTGTATTTTGGCAAGAAAAAAGCAGCTAAGAAAAACAAGTGGCCATCATTACTTTAAGAAATGAACGTCAGTCAGTCTGAAAAATTGGGAAAACTTTGAAAGTGTCCCCAAGTGCAGTTGCAAAAACCATCAAGCGCTACAAAGAAACTGGCTAACATGAGGACTGCCCCAGGAAAGGAAGACCAAGAGTCACCTCTGCTTCTGAGGATAAGTTTATCCGAGTCACCAGCCTCAGAAATCGCAGGTTTACAGCAGCTCAGATTAGAGACCAGGTCAATGCCACACAGAGTTCTAGCAGCAGACACATCTCTACAACAACTGTTAAGAGGAGACTCTGTGCAGCAGGCCTTCATGGTAAAATAGCTGCTAGGAAACCACTGCTAAGAACAGGCAACAAGCAGAAGAGACTTGTTTGGGCTAAAGAACACAAGGAATGGACATTAGACCAGTGGAAATCTGCGCTTTGGTCTGATGAGTCCAAATTTGAGATCTTTGGTTCCAACCCCATTTATAAGGCAAGAAATCACACTTATTAAACCTGACAGGGCACACCTGTGAAGTGAAAACCATTTCTGGTGACTACCTCTTGAAGCTCATCCAGAGAATGCCAAGAGTGTGCAAAGCAGTAATCAAAGCAAAAGGTGGCTACTTTGAAGAACCTAGAATATAAGACATATTTTCAGTTGTTTCACACTTTTTTGTTAAGTATATAATTCCACATGTGTTAATTCATAGTTTTGATGCCTTCAGTGTGAATGTACAATTTTCATAGTCATGAAAATACAGAAAAATCTTTGAATGAGAAGGTGTGTCCAAACTTTTGGTCTGTACTGTATATTATGTTAGAGCTCCAGCTGCTGCATGTCGCGTGGCTGTTCGACAGACACAACACTGCAGGGATTGTCTCCATGCAGCCAAGGGAATTCAAACATAATATATGAGCTCAGTGAAAAACCTGGACCAGCACTTAGATGCCATCAATGTGTTGGGCAATTTTCATGTTTGTTTACTAAAAGTTTGAGAAAACTTCTCATACACATACGGGAAAAATCACCAACGTCTAAATGGGGTCTTCTTATGCTCTGGGGTCTCTCCTGACCCCAGAGTTTAATAAACAAAGGGTTCAAACCAGGTGACAAGGTCAGAGCCGGGAATAGGGGAATATTAATTTTTAAAAGTTTGTAACCTTTTTCCAGAACTTTTCTGGTGAATCCAAATTTTTGGTGAATTTTGGTGATGTCTACCCCTTACCAATCACAGCGGGGGTCTCCGATTGTAGAGTAATTGAGCTTCTCCCTTATATTTTGGTGACTGTCTCTAATGTGGATGCCGCATTGTCCACAGCCTGGATGGCGATGGTGAGCTGGTGATGCACAAGATCCCAGTCATGTCTGATGTCGCTTTCAATGGCCGTCTGATAGGCATCTGCCAGACCTGGGAAGGTGGCCACGGTGTAACTACGGGTGGCCCAGAGAACATGGCTACACAGGAAAGGAAAGAAAAGAAACTCTATAACTATCAGGGAAAGTGAAGATTTGTGGTGATAGTGATTTGTGGTGATAGTGACACACAGATCGTATCAAAGGGCATCAACAGCATGTGCCATCTGTCCACTGCATCGGTGACAAACATATGATCCTTGGGACCCCAATTGCTAGGACCCTCACCAATTCCAAGACAGATGGCCCCATGTCCCCTTTCTGAATTGAGCTGTAATTCATACAGTGGGGAAAAAAGCATTTAGTCAGCCACCAATTGTGCACGTTCTCCTACTTAAAAAGATGAGAGGCCTGTAAATGACATCATAGGTAGACCACAACGATGAGAGTCAAAATGAGAAAACAAATCCAAAAATTCACCTTGTCTGATTTAGCAAGATTTATTTAGCAAATTATGGTGGAAAATAAGTATTTGGTCACCTAAAAACATGCAAGATTTCTGGTTCTCACAGACCTGTAATTTCTTCTTAAAGAGGCTCCTCTGTCCTCCACTTATTACCTGTAGTAATGACACTTGTTTGAACTTGTTATCACTAAGATGAATTTGGTCAAAGACCAGAAAAACGACCACAGATCCGCAATGTAAGAAAAATAAACAATTCTTTATTACAAATATCAAACATTATGTTATAAAATGGACAGGTGAGATCAAACAGTGGCACAAAAGTGAGGCGTCATGTCCAACCGGGACATCAACCAAAAAGGCACATATGGTAGAATCCCTGACTGTGTGTGGAAAAAAACGCTGAAGACTCTATCTAGACATTGCACACATTGCACAAAAAATCTCTCCAGATAAAACTGGCAGTGCCTTATTACATTGTTTTATAGTGCACAAGAGAGACAAAATGGGTATACATTCACTTCCATCAATACAAAAAGGTTCAGAGTCAAAAGCTGAGTAGTATATAGCGTAAGAATTTATATTATATTATATGCTACTGCCTGGTGTATCAAAAGTTAGCTGATGGATAACAAGAAATAGCGCCCACTTTATAAGTGGTGTTTAGGTGATAAGTAACCGTTATAGCGCCCACTTCATAAGTGATATTAAGATATACTATCCGTCATAGATCAACACCAACAGTCAGTGTATACACGTGTAGCCCCTGTCACAGTAACTAATGCCGGTCCATGTCCCAGATAGCAGTGAGATTCAGCCTATTTGGGCAGGGTGCGATGGATAAATCAAACATTACCTCCAGGGGTGCAGTAGCAGTCACAGTCAGGGAAGCTAGGATACGTGCCAAACGTGCCCCGACGCACGTTTCGGATGTTACTCCTTCGTCAGGGGGCGTGTGAGTGCTAAAGATCGAGTGCTTTAAAAGTCGTTCAACCGGAAATGACCATACGCGGACCGGAAGTGACGCATGTGAAGCCGAAGAGATCACCCGACACACCGCGCCTGCGTCAAACAAACGGAAACCATGGAAACCCCATGGCAACCATGAGTGGGCGACACAGGAAGCGGAGCGGCGCGAGAGTCTCAGCACACATGCGTGCAGGTCCGCGGCTGTCCGTTTGTTTGACGCAGGCGCGGTGTGTCGGGTGATCTCTTCGGCTTCACATGCGTCACTTCCGGTCCGCGTATGGTCATTTCCGGTTGAACGACTTTTAAAGCACTCGATCTTTAGCACTCACACGCCCCCTGACGAAGGAGTAACATCCGAAACGTGCGTCGGGGCACATTTGGCACGTATCCTAGCTTCCCTGACTGTGACTGCTACTGCACCCCTGGAGGTAATGTTTGATTTATCCATCGCACCCTGCCCAAATAGGCTGAATCTCACTGCTATCTGGGACATGGACCGGCATTAGTTACTGTGACAGGGGCTACACGTGTATACACTGACTGTTGGTGTTGATCTATGACGGATAGTATATCTTAATATCACTTATGAAGTGGGCGCTATAACGGTTACTTATCACCTAAACACCACTTATAAAGTGGGCGCTATTTCTTGTTATCCATCAGCTAACTTTTGATACACCAGGCAGTAGCATATAATATAATATAAATTCTTACGCTATATACTACTCAGCTTTTGACTCTGAACCTTTTTGTATTGATGGAAGTGAATGTATACCCATTTTGTCTCTCTTGTGCACTATAAAACAATGTAATAAGGCACTGCCAGTTTTATCTGGAGAGATTTTTTGTGCAATGTGTGCAATGTCTAGATAGAGTCTTCAGCGTTTTTTTCCACACACAGTCAGGGATTCTACCATATGTGCCTTTTTGGTTGATGTCCCGGTTGGACATGACGCCTCACTTTTGTGCCACTGTTTGATCTCACCTGTCCATTTTATAACATAATGTTTGATATTTGTAATAAAGAATTGTTTATTTTTCTTACATTGCGGATCTGTGGTCGTTTTTCTGGTCTTTGACCAAATTCCCCCTTAGTGTTTATTTCAGCGATAGATCCTTGAATCCATTCTTCTCATATCCATGCGCTTATTTCAGTACATTGTTACTATGTGCATATTTCTTATTTTTTCGTTCATTTCCATACCTCAATTTTGTCATATTTGTTCTGAACTTGTTATCAGTATAAAAGACACCTGTCCACAACCTCAGTCACACTCCAAACTCCACTGTGGTGAAGACCAAAAAGCTGTCGAAGGACACCAGAAACAAAATTGTAGCCCTGCACCAGGCTGGGAAGACTGAATCTGCAATAGGCAAGCAGCTTGGTGTGATAAAATCAACTGTGGGAGCAATAATAAGAAAATGGAAGACATACAAGACAACAGATAATCTCCCTCGATCTGGGGCTCCACGCAAGATCTCTCCCCGTGGGGTCAAAATGATCACTAGAACGGTGAGCAAAAATCCCAGAACCACATGGGGGGACCTAGTGAATGACCTGCATAGAGCTGGGACCACCGTAACAAAGGCTACCATCAGTAACACACTACGTCGCCAGGGACTCAGATCCTGCAGTGTCAGACGTGTCCCCTGCTTATGCCAGTACATGTCCGGGCCCGTCTGAAGTTTGCTAGAAATCATTTGGATTATCCAGAAGAGTACTGGGAGAATGTCATATAGTCTGATGAAACCAAAGTAGAAATGTTTGGTAGAAACAAAACTCGTTGTGTTTGGAGGAGACAGAATGCTGAGTTGCATCCAAAGATCACCATACCTACTGAGAAGCATGGGGGTGGCAATATCATGCTTTGGGGCTGTTTCTCTGCAAAGGGACCAGGACGACTGATCCGTGTACATGAAAGAATGAATGGGGCCATGTATCGTGTGATTTTGAGTGCAAATCAGCATCAGCAAAGGCATTGAAGATGAAACGTGGATGGGTCTTTCAGCATGATAATGATCCCAAGCACACCGCCAGGGCAACGAAGGAGTGGCTTCGTAAGAAGCATATGAAGGTCCTGAAGTTACCTACCAGTCTCCAGATCTCAACCCCATAGAAAACCTTTGGAGGGATTTGAAAGTCCGTGTTGCCCAGCGACAGGCCCAAAACATCACTGCTCTAGAGGAGATCTGCCTGGAGGAATGGGCCAACATACCACCAACTGTGTGTGCCAACCTTGTGAAGACTTACAGAAAACGTTTGACCTCTGTCATTGCCAACAAAGGATATATAGCAAAATATTGAGATGAACTTTTGTTAGTGACCAAATGCTTATTTTCCACTATAACTTGCAAAATAAATCTTGCCAAATCAGACAAGGTGATTTTCTGGATTTGTTTTCTCATTTTGACTCTCATAGTTGTGGTCTACCTATGATGTCAATTACAGACCTCTCATCTTTTTAAGTGGGAGAACTTCCACAGTTGGAGGCGGACTAAATACTTTTTTTTCCCTATTGTATATTCCATTCACTGCCTATGGGAGCAGTGGTCACATATGCACAGTACCCCATCCACAGAAGGGGGTATGAATCTGATACGAATCTCCCGAAAAAATTTCAACTGAATTCTTTATAGGGCTGGGAAGGGTTTAGAAAAAAGAATAAAATATACTCATCTGCCTCAAGTTTGCCCATCACCTGTCGCAGTTCACTGTGGATCGGCCGATCCACAGTCTTCACTCTTTGGATCAGTGAAGTGAACTGTGAATTTTCCGGTTCCAACTAGGCCCCATGTGGTCACAAAGGGTTCAATGAATATCAAGCAAATGCGTTTTGCCACGCTGTTATGTGGGACGTGGGAGACATCACTGAAATGCGTTGCTCCCTTAGAGCCCATGTGAGACCTAATCAGTGCTGGAAGATCCGAGCAAATGACTAAAAGTCAAGAATGATCCAAGACCAAGCTGAAGCAGCACAGAACTGGGCACAGAACTGCTGCAGAAGGAAAGGTGAGGAGTGAGCCTGGGACAGGTGAGGGCTGGGTCTAGGACAGGTGAGGGATGGGTCTAGGACAGGTGAGGGCTGGGTCTATGACAGGTGAGGGCTGGGTCTAGGACAGGTGAGGACTGGGACTAGGACAGGTGAGGGCTGGGCCTGGGCCAGGTGAGGGCTGGGCCTGGGCCAGGTGAGGGCTGGGCCTGGGACAGATGAGGGCTGGGCCTGGGACAGGTGAGGGCTGGGTCTTGGGCAAGTGAGGCTGGGTCTAGGACAGGTGAGGGGTGGGTCTAGGACAGGTGAGGGGTGAGTCTAGGACAGGTGAGGGGTGGGCCTAGGACAGGTGAGAAGTGGGCCTAGGACAGGTGAGAAGTGGGCCTAGGACAGGTGAGGACTGGGACTAGGACAGGTGAGGACTGGGACTAGGACAGGTGAGGACTGGGACTAGGACAGCTGAGGGCTGAGCCTGGGACAGGTGAGGGCTGGGCCTGGGACAGGTGAGGGCTGGGTCTAGGACAGGTGAGGGCTGGGTCTAGGACAGGTGAGGGCTGGGTCTAGGACAGGTGAGGACTGGGACTAGGACAGGTGAGGGCTGGGCCTGGGACATGTGAGGGCTGGGCCTGGGACAGGTGAGGGTTTAGCCTGGGACAGGTGAGGGCTGGGTCTAGGACAGGTGAGGACTGGGACTAAGACAGGTGAGGACTGGGACTAGGACAGGTGAGGGCTGGGCCTGGGACAGGTGAGGGCTGGGCCTGGGACAGGTGAGGGCTGGGCCTGGGACAGGTGAGGGCTGGGTCTAGGACAGGTAAGGGCTGGGTCTAGGACAGGTGAGGGCTGGGTCTAGGACAGGTGAGGACTGGGACTAGGACAGGTGAGGGCTGGACCTGGGCCAGGTGAGGGCTGGGCCTGGGCCAAGTGAGGGCTGGGCCTGGGACAGGTGAGGGCTGGGCCTGGGACAGGTGAGGGCTGAGCCTGGGACAGGTGAGGGCTGGGTCTTGGGCAAGTGAGGGCTGGGTCTTGGGCAAGTGAGGGCTGGGTCTTGGGCAAGTGAGGGCTGGGTCTAGGACAGGTGAGGGGTGGGTCTAGGACAGGTGAGGGGTGGGTCTAGGACAGGTGAGGGGTGGGCCTAGGACAGGTGAGAAGTGGGCCTAATACAGGTGAGAAGTTGGCCTAGGACAGGTGAGGACTGGGACTAGGACAGGTGAGGACTGGGACAAGGACAGGTGAGGCTGGGCCTGGGACAGGTGAGGGCTGGGTCTAGGGCTAGTGAGGGCTGGGTCTAGGACAGGTGAGGGGTAGGTCTAGGACAGGTGAGGGGTTGGCTAGGACAGGTGAGAAGTGGGCCTAGGACAGGTGAGAAGTGGGCCTAGGACAGGTGAGGGGTGTGCCTAGGACAGGTGAGGGGTGTGCCTAGGGCAGGTGAGGAGTGTGCCTAGGACAGGTGAGGGGTGGGTCTAGGACAGGTGAGGAATGGGCCTATGACAGGTGAGGGGTGGGTTTAGGACAGGTGAGGGGTGTGCCTAGGACAGGTGAGGGTTGTGCCTAGGGCAGGTGAGGAGTGTGCCTAGGACAGGTGAGGGGTGGGCCTAGGACAGGTGAGGGGTGTGCCTAGGGCAGGTGAGGAGTGTGCCTAGGACAGGTGAGGAGTGTGCCTAGGACAGGTGAGGAGTGTGCCTAGGACAGGTGAGGGGTGGGTCTAGGACAGGTGAGGGGTGGGTCTAGGACAGGTGAGGGGTGTGCCTAGGGCAGGTGAGAAGTGGGTCTAGGACAGGTGAGGAGTGGGCCTAGGACAGGTGAGGGGTGGGTCTAGGAAAGGTGAGGGGTGGGTCTAGGACAGGTGAGGGGTGGGCCTAGGACAGGTGAGGGGTGGGCCTAGGACAGGTGAGGGGTTGGCCTAGGACAGGTGAGGGGTGGGCCTATGACAGGTGAGGGGTGGGTCTAGGACAGGTGAGGAGTGTGCCTAGGACAGGTGAGGGGTGGGACTAGGACAGGTGAGGGCTGGGCCTGGGCCAGGTGAGGGCTGGGCCTGGGCCAGGTGAGGGCTGGGCCTGGGACAGATGAGGGCTGGGCCTGGGACAGGTGAGGGCTGGGTCTTGGGCAAGTGAGGGCTGGGTCTAGGACAGGTGAGGGGTGGGTCTAGGACAGGTGAGGGGTGAGTCTAGGACAGGTGAGGGGTTGGCCTAGGACAGGTGAGAAGTGGGCCTAGGACAGGTGAGAAGTGGGCCTAGGACAGGTGAGGACTGGGACTAGGACAGGTGAGGACTGGGACTAGGACAGGTGAGGACTGGGACTAGGACAGGTGAGGGCTGAGCCTGGGACAGGTGAGGGCTGGGCCTGGGACAGGTGAGGGCTGGGTCTAGGACAGGTGAGGGCTGGGTCTAGGACAGGTGAGGGCTGGGTCTAGGACAGGTGAGGACTGGGACTAGGACAGGTGAGGGCTGGGCCTGGGACAGGTGAGGGCTGGGCCTGGGACAGGTGAGGGTTTAGCCTGGGACAGGTGAGGGCTGGGTCTAGGACAGGTGAGGACTGGGACTAGGACAGGTGAGGACTGGGACTAGGACAGGTGAGGGCTGGGCCTGGGACAGGTGAGGGCTGGGCATGGGACAGGTGAGGGCTGGGCCTGGGACA
Source organism: Oophaga sylvatica (assembly GCA_033576555.1). Taxonomy (NCBI): domain Eukaryota; kingdom Metazoa; phylum Chordata; class Amphibia; order Anura; family Dendrobatidae; genus Oophaga; species Oophaga sylvatica. The sequence continues at coordinate 14,678 of JARQOD010010857.1, forward strand.
GGTGAGGGCTGGGCCTGGGACAGGTGAGGGCTGGGCCTGGGACAGGTGAGGGCTGGGTCTGGGACAGGTGAGGGCTGGGTCTAGGACAGGTGAGGGCTGGGTCTAGGACAGGTGAGGACTGGGACTAGGACAGGTGAGGGCTGGGCCTGGGCCAGGTGAGGGCTTGGCCTGGGCCAGGTGAGGGCTGGGCCTGGGACAGGTGAGGGCTGGGCCTGGGACAGGTGAGGGCTGGGCCTGGGACAGGTGAGGGCTGGGTCTTGGGCAAGTGAGGGCTGGGTCTTGGGCAAGTGAGGGCTGGGTCTTGGGCAAGTGAGGGCTGGGTCTAGGACAGGTGAGGGGTGGGTCTAGGACAGGTGAGGGGTGGGTCTAGGACAGGTGAGGGGTGGGCCTAGGACAGGTGAGAAGTGGGCCTAGGACAGGTGAGGACTGGGACTAGGACAGGTGAGGACTGGGACAAGGACAGGTGAGGGCTGGGCCTGGGACAGGTGAGGGCTGGGTCTAGGGCTAGTGAGGGCTGGGTCTAGGACAGGTGAGGGGTAGGTCTAGGACAGGTGAGGGGTGTGCCTAGGACAGGTGAGAAGTAAGCCTAGGACAGGTGAGAAGTGGGCCTAGGACAGGTGAGGGGTGTGCCTAGGACAGGTGAGGGGTGTGCCTAGGGCAGGTGAGGAGTGTGCCTAAGACAGGTGAGGGGTGGGTCTAGGACAGGTGAGGAATGGGCCTATGACAGGTGAGGGGTGGGTTTAGGACAGGTGAGGGGTGTGCCTAGGACAGGTGAGGGGTGTGCCTAGGGCAGGTGAGGAGTGTGCCTAGGACAGGTGAGGGGTGGGCCTAGGACAGGTGAGGGGTGTGCCTAGGGCAGGTGAGGAGTGTGCCTAGGACAGGTGAGGAGTGTGCCTAGGACAGGTGAGGAGTGTGCCTAGGACAGGTGAGGGGTGGGTCTAGGACAGGTGAGGGGTGGGTCTAGGACAGGTGAGGGGTGGGTCTAGGACAGGTGAGGGGTGGGCCTAGGACAGGTGAGGGGTGGGCCTAGGACAGGTGAGGGGTTGGCCTAGGACAGGTGAGGGGTGGGCCTAGGACAGGTGAGGGGTGGGTCTAGGACAGGTGAGGAGTGTGCCTAGGACAGGTGAGGGGTGGGTCTAGGACAGGTGAGGGATGGGCCTAGGACAGGTGAGGGGTGGGTCTAGGACAGGTGAGGGGTGGGTCTAGGACAGGTAAGGGGTGTGCCTAGGACAGGTGAATTTAATGCTGATTCTTTTATTTCGAACCCCTCCATTTGGTATGCTCGGAGGTCTCTCATGACCCCAAAACATAATTAACACCTTTTCGAATTTGAATCAAAACTAAATTTATTCAGCCCAAATCAAATCTGCCTGAAACAAATTTTGGCCGAGTCATTCATCTCTAGTGATCACACGTGCAATATTCACAAGGAATGGGCAGGAACTGGTGGTCACAGCCGATCTTTGTTTCCTATGCTGCAGCGATCACACGCAGCACAGCCACGTGACCCCCTACAACCAATCACTGGCCTCAGCAGCTATGCCTTCAAGGCCATTGATTGGCTGCAGCAGTCATGTGGCTGTGCAGCTTGTGATCGCTGCAGCATAGTAACAGAGAGCGCAGGACATCACTGGAGCGCCACTGATTTAACACTACGTTTTTTTTTCTTATTTCTTAATCCCGTGAAATCTATTTGTACCTGAAATACAGTCTGTCTGGAAAAGCAAAATTGTTTATGAAGGATCTATCCAAGAGCATCAGCTGGTCGTTTATCATCCGTATCTTCAATGGTCTGGAAACACATATACAGAAAGCAATGAGCTGGACCAAATGTATAATAATGTTCATGTTACACCCTCGTCCCACCCTCTCTCCGTTGGAGTCCCCCAAGGATCTGTTCTAGGACCCCTACTCTTCTAAATCTATACACTTGGCCTGGGGCAACTCATAAAGTCCCACGGATTCCAGTACCACCTTTACGCTGATGACACTCAGATCTACCTCTCTGGCCCAGACATCACCTCTCTGCTATCCAGAATCCCGGAGTGTCTATCAGCCATATCCTCCTTCTTCTCCTCCCGCTTCCTCAAACTCAATGTGGACAAATCTGAACTTATAATCTTTCCCCATCCCACAGATCTTCCTTACCTGACCTATCTATCAATCACAATTAACAACATCACGCTTTCCCCCGTACCAGAAGTCCGCTGCCTCGGAGTAACCCTTGACTCTGCCCTGTCCTTCAAACCGCACATCCAAGCTCTTTCTACCTCCTGTCGCCTTCAGCTCAAAAATATTTCAAGAATCCGTCCTTTCCTCAACCCTCAATCTACTAAAATGATTGTGCACGCCCTCATCATCTCCCGCCTCGACTACTGCAACACCCTTTTCTCTGGCCTCCCTGCTAACACCCTCGCACCTCTCCAGTCCATCCTTAACTCTGCTGCACGACTAATTCACCTCTCTCCTCGCTACTACTCCGCTTCTCCCCTCTGCAAATCTCTTCACTGGCTCCCATTCCCTCAGCGTATCCAGTTCAAATTACTAATACTGACCTACAAGGCCATCTATAATCTGTCTCCTCCTTATATCTCTGAACTAATCCCCGATATCTTCCCTCACGTAATCTCCGATCCTCCCAAGACATCCTTCTCTCCTCCACACTTATTCGCTCCTCACCCAACCGCCTCCAAGACTTCTCCCGAATATCCCCCATCCTCTGGAATTCTTTGCCCCAACACGTCCGACTATCAAACACATTCGGATCCTTCAGACGGAACCTGAAAACCCACCTCTTCAGGAAAGCCTACAGCCTGCAATGACCCTGCTACCTCCTCACCACTACCGGAGATATTGCCTCAACCAACACCGGAACTGCTGCAACCCCCCCGACCTACTGTATCCTGCCTCACAATCCTGTAGAATGTAAGCCCGAAAGGGCAGGGTCCTCTCCCTCTGTATCAGTCTGTCATTGTTAGTTTGTTTACTGTAAGTGATACCTGTAATTTGTATGTAACCCCTTCTCATGTACAGCACCATGGAATCAATAGTGCTATAGAAATAAACAATAATAATAATAATGTTACAGCTCCAAAGGCATCAAGATTCCAGTCCAAAAGTCATCCTGAAAGGGCATGGATAGGCTATCGGTGTCGGACCCCTGGGACCACTCCGCCTAACAGCAGGCAGCTTCAGCATGGACTCAGCATCTCATCCGTACCCGCAGCTGTGCCCGGTACCACAGGCAATTCATGTAGATGTGACTGAACTGCAGTACCCGGCACAGCCACAGTGTAGGTACAGCGATGTTCTTGAGGTTGGTGGAATCTGAGCCTTTAGTAAGCGGCCTCTTAAGAAGAGAATTAGGTTCACACAATACTTACGTCTTCTCCGAGTCCGATAGTTTCCTAATGACTTCTTCCAAAGAGTCAGCTGCTGCCTTGTATCGATTAATCGCCCATTTTAATGGCTCTGTAAAGACAGACATTTATAAAGCTCAGTAATATAGACAGCCATTCTGAATCCTTCAAGGAGCCATGTGATACAAATAGTGGTGGCCATTATGGATATGTAATTGGTAATTTTTGACCCAGTGTTTAACCAATCAATATAGACTCATGGTATAGACGGAACGCTCATCAATAAGACATTCATTGTCAACATCATTGATTTTATGTACCACGTTAAAAATCATTAACCTCTTGAAGATGTTGAAGATGCAGACAGTTACCAGTTATATATACAGTACAGACCAAAAGTTTGGACACACCGTCTCATTCAAAGATTTTTCTGTATTTTGATGACTATGAAAATTGTACATTCACACTGAAGGCATCAAAACTATGAATTAACACATGTGGAATTATACACTTTACAAAAAAGTGTGAAACAACTGAAAATATGTCTTATATTCTAGGTTCTTCAAAGTAGCCACCTTTTGCTTTGATGAGTGCTTTGCACACTCTTGGCATTCTCTTGATGAGCTTCAAGAGGTAGTCACAGGAAATGGTCTTCCAACAGTCTTGAAGGAGTTCCCAGAGATGCTTAGCACTTGTTGGCTCTTTTGCCTTCACTCTGCGGTCCAGCTCACCCCAAATCATCTCGATTGGGTTCATGTCTGGTGACTGTGGAGGCCAGGTCATCTGGCGTAGCACCTCATCACTCTCCTTCTTAGTTAAATAGCCCTTACACAGCCTGGAGGTGTGTTTGGGGTCATTGTCCTGTTGAAAAATAAATGATGGTCCAACTAAACGCAAACCGGATGGAATAGCAAGCTGCTGCAAGATGCTGTGGTAGCCATTCTGGTTCAGTATGCCTTCAATTTTGAATAAATCCCCAACAGTGTCACCAGCAAAGCACCCCCACACATCACACCTCCTCCTCCATGCTTCACGGTGGGAACCAGTCATGTAGAGTCCATCCGTTCACCTTTTCTGCGTCGCACAAAGACACGATGGTTGGAACCAAAGATCTCAAATTTGAACTCATCAGACCAAAGCACAGATTTCCACTGGTCTAATGTCCATTCCTTGTGTTCTTTAGCCCAAACAAGTCTCTTCTGCTTGTTGGCTGTCCTTAGCAGTGGTTTCCTAGCAGCCATTTTACCATGAAGGCCTGCTGCACAAAGTCTCCTCTTAACAGTTGTTGTAGAGATGTGTCTGCTGCTAGAACTCTGTGTGGCATTGACCTGGTCTCTAATCTGAGCTGCTGTATACCTGCGATTTCTGAGGCTGGTGACTCGGATAAACTTGTTCTCAGAAGCAGAAGTGACTTTTGGTCTTCCTTTCCTGGGGCGGTCCTCATGTTAGCCAGTTTCTTTTTAGCGCTTGATGGTTTTTGCAACTGCACTTGGGGACACTTTCAAAGTTTTCCCAATTTTTCGGACTGACTGACCTTCATTTCTTAAAGTAATGATGGCCACTCATTTTTCTTAGCTGCTTTTTTCTTGCCATAATACAAATTCTAACAGTCTATTCAGTAGGACTATCAGCTGTGTATCCACCAGACTTCTGCACAACACAACTGATGGTCCCAACCCCATTTATAAGGCCAGAAATCCCACTTATTATACCTGACAGGGCATACCTGTGAAGTGAAAACCATTTCCGGTGACTACCTCTTGAAGCTCATCAAGAGAACGCCAAGAGTGTGCAAAGCAGTAATCAAAGCAAAAGGTGGCTACTTTGAAGAACCTAGAATATAAGACATATTTTCAGTTGTTACACACTTTTTTGTTAACCCCTTCATGACCCAGCCTATTTTGACCTTAAAGACCTTGCCATTTTTTGCAATTCTGACCAGTGTCCCTTTATGAGGTAATAACTCAGGAACGCTTCAACGGATCCTAGCGATTCTGAGATTGTTTTTTCGTGACATATTGGGCTTCATGTTAGTGGTAAATTTAGGTCGATAATTTTTGCGTTTATTTGTGAAAAAAATGGAAATTTGGCGAAAATTTTGAAAATTTTGTAATTTTCAAATTTTTAATTTTTATTCTGTTAAACCAGAGAGTTATGTGGCACAAAATAGTTAATAAATAACATTTCCCACATGTCTACTTTACATCAGCACAATTTTGGGAACAACATTTTTTTTTGTTAGGAAGTTATAAGGGTTAAAAGTTGACCAGCGATTTCTCATTTTTACAGCAAAATTTACAAAACCATTTTTTTTAGGGACCACCTCACATTTGAAGTCACTTTGAGGGGTCTATATGGCAGAAAATACCCAAAAGTGACACCTTTATAAAAACTGCACCCCTCAAGCTACTCAAAACTACATTCAAGAAGATTATTAACCCTTCAGGTGCTTCACAGGAACTAAAGCAACGTGGAAGGAAAAAATGGACATTTTAATTTTTCCAACAAAAATTTTCTTTTAGCATCAATTTTTTCATTTTTACATGGGCAACAGGATAAAATGGATCCTAAAATTTGTTGGGCAATTTCTCCTGAGTACACAGATACCTCATATGTGGTCATAAACCACTGTATGGGCGCACAGCAGGGCTCAGAAGGGAAGGAGCGCCATTTGACTTTTTGAATGGAAAATATGCTGGAATATTTAGCGGTTGCCATGTTGCATTTGGAGAGTCCCTGTGTGCCTAAACATTGGAGCTCCCCCACAAGTGACCCCATTTTGGAAACTAGACTCCCTAAGGAACTTATCTAGATGCATAGTGATCACTTTGAACCCCCAGGTGCTTCATAAATTGATCCGTAAAAAAAAGAAAGTACTTTTTTTTCACAAAAATTTTCTTTTAGCCTCAGTTTTTTTCATTTTCACACGGGCAACAGTATAAATTGGATCCTAAAATTTGTTGGGCAATTTCTCCTGAGTACACAGATACCTCATATGTGGTCATAAACCACTGTTTGGGCGCACGGCAGGGCTCAGAAGGGAAGGAGCGCCATTTGACTTTTTGAATAGAAAATATGCTGGAATATTTAGCGGTTGCCATGTCGCATTTGGAGAGTTCCTGTGTGCCTAAACATTGGAGCTCCCCCACAACTGACCCCATTTTGGAAACTAGACCCCCTAAGAAACTTATCTAGATGCATAGTGATCACTTTGAACCCCCAGGTGCTTCACAAATTGATCCGTAAAAAAAGAAAGTACTTTTTTTTCACAAAAATTTTCTTTTAGCCTCAGTTTTTTTCATTTTCACATGGGCAACAGTATAAATTGGATCCTAAAATTTGTTGGGCAATTTCTCCTGAGTACACAGATACCTCATATGTTGTCATAAACTACTGTTTGGGTGCACGGTAGGGCTCAGAAGGGAAGGAGCGCCATATGACTTTTTGAATGGAAAATATGCTGGAATATTTAGCGGTTGCCATGTCGCATTTGGAGAGTTCCTGTGTGCCTAAACATTGGAGCTCCCCCACAAGTGACCCCATTTTGGAAACTAGACGCCCTAAGGAACTTATCTAGATGCATAGTGAGCACTTTGAACCCCCAGGTGCTTCACAGAAGTTTATAACGCAGAGCCGTGAAAATAAAAAATCATTTTTTTTTCTCAAAAAATGATATTTAGCCCACTATTTTTTATTTTCACAATGGTTACAGGAGAAATTGAACCCCAAACGTTGTTGTCCAGTTTGTCCTGAGTACGCTAGTACCCCATATGTGGAGGGGGAACCAATGTTTGGGCACACGTCAGGGCTCGGAAGGGATGTAGTGACGCTTTGAAATGCCGACTTGATGGAATGGTCTGCGGGCATCTTGTTACGTTTGCAGAGCCCCTGATGTGCCTAAACAGTAGAAACTCCCCACAAGTGACCCCATTTTGGAAACTAGACCCCGCAAAGAACTTATCTAGATGTGTCGTGAGCACTTTGAACCCCCAAGGGGTACACAGAAGTTTATAACGCCCGGGCATGAAAATAAAAAAAATCATATTTTTTCCACAATCAGGATCTTTTAGTCCCCAATTCAAGGGTAACATGAGAAATTAGACCCCAAAAGTTGTTGTCCAATTTGTCCTGAGTATGCTGATATCCCAAATGTGGGAGAAAACTACTGTATGGGCACACGTCGGGGCTCGGATGGGAAGTAGTGACGTTTTGAAATGCCCACTTGATGGAATGGTCTTCGGGCGTCATGTTACGTTTGCAGAGTCCCTGATGTGCCTAAACAGTAAAAACCCCCCACAAGTGACCCCATTTTGGAAACTAGATCCCCAAGGAACTCCTATAGATGTGTGGTAAGCACTTTTTTCCACAAAAATAATTTTTTAGTCCCCAATTTTTCTTCCCAATGTTAACAGGAGAAATTAGAACCCCCAAAGTTGCTGTGCAATTTTTCCCGAGTACGCTGATACCCCATATGTGGGGATAAACCACTGTTTGGGCATACGTACGGGCTTGGAATAAAGGGAGCACTGTTTAACTTTTTGAACGCAAAATTTGCAGGAATCAATGGTGGCGCCATGTCGCGTATGGAGACCCCCTTATGTGCCTCAATAGTGGAAACCCCTCAATTCTAACTCCAACCCTAACCCCAACACACCCCTAAACCCAACCCTAATACAAACCCTAACCATAACCCTAACCCCAACACACCCCTAACCCTAATCCCAACTCTAACCATAAACCTAACCACAAGCCTAACCCTAATTCCAACCCTAACCCAAATTCCAACCCTAACCCTAATTCTAACCTTAACCCTAATGCTAACCCTAACCCTAGTTCTAACCCTAAGGCTGGGTTCATATTGCGTTTTACCAGCCCGTTCAACACGTAGCGTTGACCGGCTGGTAACGGTATAGCATAACGCGATCGCGTTATGCTATACCCGCTAGCGCAGATGAATCAGCAGATGATTCATCTATGCTAGCGGTGACGGAGCCCAGACGCTGCAGCCCGTGTCCGAGGCTCCGTCACTGAATGTCGGCACGTCGCGAACGCATGCCGCTTTACGCCATGCGTTGCGATGCGCACACAAATGGGGTGAATGGCAGAGTTAACGGACTGCCATAATGCAATATGAACCCAGCCTAACCCTAAACCTGAGGCCCCGTGCACACGTTGCGGATTCACTTGCGGATTTTTCTTAAATCCGCAGGTAAAATGACCTGCGTTTTACCTGCGAATTTAGCGCGGATTTGTTAAGGTTTTTCCCTGCGGTTTTACACCTATAATGGAATAGGTGTAAAACCTCTGCGGAATCCGCACAAAGAGTTGACATGCTGCGGATTTAAAACCGCAGCAAATCCGCATGTGCACAGCGTTTTTTTTAACCATTTATTTGCATTGTACTGTACATGGTTTCTGGATCTGCTGTGGATCCGCAGCGCCAAATCCGCTGCGGATCCCCAGCAAAATCCAATGAAAACAGGAGAAAAGACACAAGCCAAAAGGTAAGGATCACCGACCAAAAAATATATTCAAATTATATAAAGTTTATAAGAGATCAACCATAGTAGACACACATTATTAAAAACAATTAAAATCACAACTGTGAAGCATACACAAACAAAAAAAGGGAGGAAGTCCACAATAATGAGATAAATGCTCAAAAAAGAGGTATAACCACATGCCAAAATTAGTTAGATATCCATAAACAGGATTAGCAGATGTGCATGTAAGAGAACAGAGGTACAATGTTGATGGTAAAATATCTAAATAGTTAATGCAAACCCCTGCTAAGATCCAAACAAGTATATCAATGCACAAACACAGAGGAGGTTTCCAAAAGGAGGAACAAATCCCTAATAATCAAATAAAACTAACAAATAATAACAAATACCCAACAGATTTAAACATAGGCAAAAAAACAGAGGGAGAAGGAAACCTCTAATAGACCCTATTCAGATACCCTGTAAGGTGTAGGAGGATATTTCCAGCAGCAAAATCCGTCGCGGATCAGCAGCAAAATCCGCCGCTGATCAGCAGCAAAATCCGCCGCGGATCAGCAGCAATATCCGCCGCGGATCCGCAGCAAAATCTGCCGCGGATCCGCAGCAAAATCCGCCGCGGATCAGCAGCAAAATCCGCCGCGGATCAGCAGCAAAATCCGCCGCGGATCAGCAGCAATATCCGCCGCGGATCTGCAGCAAAATCCGCCGCGGATCTGCAGCAAAATCCGCCGCGGATCAGCAGCAAAATCCGCCGCTGATCAGCAGCAAAATCCGCCGCTGATCAGCAGCAAAATCCGCCGCGGATCAGCAGCAAAATCCGCCGCGGATCCGCAGCAAAATCTGCCACGGATCCGCAGCAAAATCCGCCGCGGATCAGCAGCAAAATACGCCGCGGATCAGCAGCAATATCCGCCGCGGATCCGCAGCAAAATCAGCTGCGGATCAGCAGCAAAATCCGCTAGGAAAAAAAAAAATTCTTTATTTTATTATTTGTCCCTACCTATGACAGGGGGGGGTTCATTTACTTTTTTTTTATTTTGATCACTGTGACAGTTTATCACAGTGATCAAAATAAATTTTTGTACAATGGTGGGCGCACTGCGCATGCGCCGGCCGGCGGGCGCACTGCGCCTGCCATTTTCCAAGATGGCGGCGCCCATGAAGAATCCCGGGCAGCCGCCGGGACGGATCCAGGGACATCGGTGGACCGGGAGAGGTGAGTAGGGGGGGTCGGAAAGTGAGGGGGGGGATCGGTAGGTGGGGGCAGCGGATCGCAGGAGCAGGGGAGCAGACAGTGACGGCGGTGACCGATCGCTGTCATCTTTCGGTGGCAGCGGCCGATCACCGCCGTGACTCGATGTGGGGGGGTCTGATCGCGGTCTCCAGCCATGGCAGATGCTATTGCAGCATCGGCCATGGCTGGATTGTAATATTTCACCAATTTCATTGGTGAAATATTACAAATCGCTCTGACTGGCTGTTTCACTTTTAACAGCCAATCAGAGCGACCCCCAGGAACATGATTTATAGCATGACGCCGACGCCGGCGTCATGGGTCGGGATGGCACTGGTTTTCATGACGCCGACGTCGGCGTCATGGGTCGGGAAGGGGTTAAGTATATAATTCCACATGTGTTCATTCATAGTTTTGATGCCTTTAGTGTGAATGTACAATTTTCATAGTCATGAAAATACAGAAAAATCTTTGAATGAGAAGGTGTGTCCAAACTTTTAGTCTGACTGTACATACATATATACACACATACACAGAATATACAGGTATATACCTATGCGTGTGTGTATATATGTGTATATACATGTATATTCTCTCTACATATACACACACACCATACAGATGGTACGGAAAGTATTCAGACCCCTTTAAATTTTTCACTCTTTGTTTCATTGCAGCCATTTGGTAAATGCAAAAAAGTTCATTTTTTTTTCTTCTTAATGTACACTCTGCACCCCATCTTTACTGAAAAAAAACAAATGTAGGAATTTTTTCACATTTATTATAAAAGAAAAACTGAAATATCACATGGTCATAAGTATTCAGACCCCTTGCTCAGACACTCATATTTAAGTCACATGCTGTCCATTTCCTTGTGATCCTCCTTGAGATGGTTCTAC
>JARQOD010010858.1:0-25672 GCA_033576555.1 Oophaga sylvatica
ATATTGGGTATCAGCGTACAGGACAAATTGGACAACAACTTTTGGGGTCCAATTTCTCCTGTTACCCTTGTGAAAATAAAATATTGGGGGCAAAAAAATCATTTTTGTAAAAAAAAAAAAAAAGATTTTTTTATTTTACGGCTGTACGTTATAAACTTCTGTGAAGCACTTGGGGGTTCAAAGTGCTCACCACACATCTAGATAAGTTCCTTGAGGGGTCTAGTTTCCAATATGGTGTCATTTGTGGGGGGTTTCCACTGTTTAGGCAGATCAGGAGCTCTCCAAACACGACATGGCATCCAGCCAATTCTGCGTTGAAAAAGTCAAACGGCGCTCCTTCCCTTCCAAACTCTGCCATGCACCCAAACAGTGGTTTACCCCCACATATGGGGTATCAGCGTACTCAGGACAAATTGCACAATAACTTTTGGAGTCTTGTTACCCTTGGGAAAATAAAAATTGGGGTGAAAAGATCAATTTTGTGGAAAAAATATGATTTTTTAATTTTACGGCTCTACGTTATAAACTTGTGTGAAGCACTTGGGGGTTCAAATTGCTCACCAAAGATCTAGATAAGTTCCTTAGGGGGTCTAGTTTCCCAAATGGGGTCACTTGTGGGGGGATTCCACTGTTTAGGCACATCAGGGACTCTCCAAATGCAACATGGCGTCTAATCTCAATTCCTGCCAATTTTGGTTGGAAAAAGTCAAATGGTGCTCCTTCCCTTCCGAGCTCTGCCGTGCGCCCAAACAGTGATTACCCCCCACATATGGGGTATCAGCGTACTCAGGACAAATTGGACAACAACTTTTGAGGTCCAATTTCTCCTGTTACCTATGGGAAAATAAAAAATTAGTGACTAAGAGATCATTTTTGTGGGAAAAAAATAGGATTTTTTATTTTCATGCCCGGGCATTATAAACTTGTGTGAAGCACTTGGGGGTTCAAAGTGCTCACCAAAGATCTAGATAAGTTCCTTAGGGGGTCTAGCTTCCAAAATGGGGTCACTTGTGGGGGGTTTCCACTGTTTAGGCTCATCTGGGGCACTACAAGTGGAACATGACCCCCATCAATGTTTGCATTCCAAAACGTTACTGCTTCCTTTCCAAGCCCTGCCATGCGCCCAAACAGTTCCCCCCCCACATATGGGGTATCAGCGTACTCAGGACAAATTGGACAACAACTTTTGGGGTCCAATTTTCTTGGTAAAAATCAAAAATTTGGGACTAAAAAATCATTTTTGTGGAAAATTGTTTTTTTTTTTTCACACCCGGGCATTATAAACTTTTTTGAAACACTTTGGGGTTCAAAGTGCTCACAACAGATCTAGATAAGTTCCTTCGGGGGTCTAGTTTCCAAAATGGTGTCACTTGTGGGGAGTTTCCACTGTTTAGGCGCATCAGGGGCTCTCCAAACACGACATGGCGTCCAATCTCAACTCCAGCCAATTTTAGTTTGAAAAAGTCAAACGGCGCTCCTTCCCTTACGAGCTCTGCCGTGTGCCCAAACAGTGGTTTTCCCCCACATATGGGGTATTGGCGTACTCAGGAGAAATTGCACAACAACTTTATCTGTCCATTTTCACCTTTTACCCTTGTGAAAATAAAAAAAAGTTTGTAAAAGATCATTTTTGTGGCTAAAAAGTTAAATATTCATTTTTTTCGTTCCACGTTGCTTCAGCTCCTGTGAAGCACCTGAAGGGTTAATAAAATTCTTGAATGTGGTTTTGAGTACCTTGAGGGGTGCAGTTTTTAGAATGGTGTCACTTTTGGGTATTTTCTGCCATATAGACCCGTCAAAGTGACTTCAAATGTGAGGTGGTCCCTAAAAAAATGGCTTTGTAAATTTTGTTGTAAAAATGAGAAATCACTGGTCAACTTTTAACCCTTATAATTTCCTAACAAAAAAAAATTTTGGTTCCAAAATTGTGCTGATGTAAAGTAGACATGTGGGAAATGTTATTTCTTAACTACTTTGTGTGACATATTTCTCTGTTTTAAGGGAAAAAAAATTCAAAGTTTGAAAATTGCAAAATTTTCAAAATTTTCGCCATATTTGCATTTTTTTCCAAAATAAACGCAAGGTATATCGAAGAAATTTTACCACTAACGTGAAGAACAATATGTCACGAGAAAACAATCTCAGAATCGCGAAGATCCGTTGAAGCGTTCCAGAGTTATAACCTCATAAAGAGACAGTGGTCAGAATTGTAAAAATTGGCCCGGTCATTAACGTGCAAACCACCTTTGGGGGTGAAGGGGTTAAAAAAGTTTGTTTTTTTTTTATTTTTCTGTCACCGTAGCCGAATAAAGGTTGTTATTTTTGTGGGACAAGTTGTCGTTTTGAATGACAATTCATTTTACCTTACAATATACTGGAAAACATGCAAAAAGTAATCTGAAATGGTGAATAAATATGTACATCCACAACTGTATTTAAAATTTTGTTTTCAGGGCATTCACTGTGCTGTAAAAATGACTCGGCAGTGTGATTCTTCATGTCACCACAAATACAGTGATAACAAAAAATAACTAAGAAATCAAATATGGATAGATAGGGTGGAAAAAATGTGGGTGATTTACCCAATAAATTATAACTAAATAAAAAAAATCATTTGTGTCTTCATTTTCCCAAGACCCATAGCTTTTCCAATTTTCCATCAATAAACTTGTATGAGGGCTTGCTTTTACAAGATTTTATGTATATCATTGTAGATACATACTTATGGACTTTGCAATGTCAAATATGTAATTTTCTCTTTTTTACACTTCGCATTTAGGGAAAAAGTGGGAAGATTTAAAACTTCTAAATTTATTTTTTACTGAATTGTACATTTAAGGTTTTTTTTCACTTGTATTTAGTCCCTTTTGGGGTCTTGAATATGGGATCTCTTGACCATATGTGTAATCATCTACAATACATTGGAGTGTGTTGTGAAATAGGCGATCTCCTATGATGTCTATCCACAGCTCATCATTTAAGATCTACATATATCAGACAAAGGGACCTTCAGAAGGAACTTGGCTGCAAGGGCAACAGATTGGCACCCCGCGATCGTGTTACACAGGGTGCTGGTGGTCATGAATAGTGACAGCCGCAATCTTGAAGACTTGTAAATGCCACTGTCATGCTTGACAGTGGCATTTAAGAAATGAAACTGATGTGATTGGCGCTTGCTCCTATTGCATCAGCTAGTTTTAGGTGTTGACTATGTAACACAGCCGATACCTGCGCTACATGGAGTGTGCTCAGCTCTTGAGCCCTCTCCATACAGTAATCGCACATGGCTGACACACATGTACGGCTGTTGTCGCTAAGGGGTTAGTAGTTGCAGAAATCCCAAATCTCTCACCTCCCTTGACATTTATTGTTAAAGACGAGTCTGAGGTCATTTGACAACATTTCCAGAATCCCTCACCTCTCCAGTCAGTACATAGATGATCTCCAAAGTGATCTTCAATATACTCTCAGCTTTGAGACTCGTGTCTTGGTCCATCTTCAAGTATTTAAAATAAAAAGTTGTGAACAACACACAAGGTCCCGCTACAATACAAATAGAAAGCAAAATGAATGCAACAATGTTTACAGACGAGCTACAGATAAGAACATTACACTATGCATATTGTTATAATCAGTCATTTTCGAGTGCTGAACGTCAAAGGTAACGTGCTGTGCAGCCACACACCCTGCACTTTTTACCACAGATTTGGTTCCTTCAGCATCTATAAGTGAAGTATGTTTTAACGTGTCACTTATGCAAGCTGTGCGGATAACAATTGTGACGCAAAAAACAAGTTCAATTCTGATTTTGCCAAAAATTTGTACTTAAAAAGTTCCCCTGAAGTTGAATGGAGCTTTACAGTGTGGTATCCATGTGAATGAGCATGCTACAGAATGTAAAATCCAGGACACACATTATGGGGCATAAACGTATTTTTCTTGTTTGGGGAACATGTGAATGGGGTATACAATACCACAGTAATGTACACTGGGGCAGGATCTGTCCAGAATTAGACACGGAATCCACAACACAAACAAGTCCCCAAAGCTGACTGAAGGAAGTTATTGCTGAGCTAACCAAAAAGGAAAAATCACCTCACAAATTGTTCTAGGTTTTTTTTATTTCAGCATTTGAGTGGTGCTACTACCTGAAGTTCCGATACTAATATTATACTCACTAGCTGCCATCCTCCCGACGCCGCTCTGGTCCCTCACTGCCATCTTGTGACTAACTTCTGACTGTCCGTAAGTCAGAGGAAATGCTCACAAGCTCTCAGTGTAGGTCTGTGAGACCCTCGATCTGGCTCTCATAGACTTACATCTATTGCGGCTCGCCCAACAAACACTGGAGCGATCCGGCAGGTCACAAACTGCTGGAGACCCACCAGAGCCATACAGTGTTGTGAATGTTTTGGAGATTAATTCTGAGCGGGAGCTCCCTCTGGTGGTTACAAACAGTACTGAACCATTCAATGAGGATTGGCAATCAGGATTCACAGACTGGCTTGATATAAGGGAGGTTCCCTCCCATCATGGTTGCGGTGATCTATTGTTCTTGTCTCAACTATGGTTCCTGGTTCACTTGGAAGCTTGCTGAGTCTTGCCTCTTCTTCTGCTTTCAGATAAGATATTTTCTGTTTTTGTGCTTACCACTTGCTTATTTCTTTGCATTTCTGTGAGGTTAGCCAGGTTTCCACCCCCCCCCCCCCCCCGGGGGGCTTGGGCTCCTCTCAGTTCCTCTGGAGCCATTGTTATTTGTTCATTTGCCTTTTCCAGTTTTTTCAGTGGCTGCGGCTTAGTTTTGTTACACCAGAGAACTGATTTAGGTGGTAGAGGTCGTGTGATCTCAGGTGTTTTTGCAATCAGTAGAGTTGGTATTTTTTAGGGTTTTTTTGGATTGCAGTGAGTATCCTTTCTATCCTTTTCTGTCTAGGCAGATTGGGACCCAGCGTTTGCTCATACTATTTTCTGTCTGTGTCTGTATTTCTCTTGTCTAACCGCCATTACATGTTTGGGGGCTTCCTATGTTCTTTGGGGATCTGCTCCGGGGCAGATAGCTTTCCTCTTTCTATCTTTAGGTGTAGTTAATCTCTCAGGCTGTGATGAGGCGTCTAGGACCAACGTAGGAACGCTCCACGGCTGCCTTTAGTTGTGGTGGTTAGTCAGTGTACTGCAATCCAATAGATTCCAACCTCTCTGGTGTATTGCCGTTTTTGCCTGCTCTCCTCAGCTACCGAAACATAACAGTATCACCGGCCTAACTGAAAATTGTATGGTACTCACAGAAGGGAAAATAGTGTGGAAAGAAAAAAGTTGTCAGAGATTTTTTTTTTTTTGTTTCTTGCATTTTTTCCCTCTTTTTCTCTGGGTGCTGAGGAGGATTTTTTTTTCTCTCAATGGAGCTTGCACAGCTGTCTGGCCGTGTGGATCAGCTTGCCACTGAGGTTCGGAGTATTGCTGTCTATCTTGTTGGTTTGCCGGTTGTGGAACCTAGGATTCCCATGCCAGATTTGTTTTTGGGAGATCGGGCCAAATTTCTGAATTTCAAAAATAACTGTAAGTTGTTTTTTGCCTTATAGCCTAAGTCCTCAGAGAACGCAGCACAGCAGGTTCAAATTGTCATCTCTCTCCTGCGCGGCGATCCTCAGGATTGGGCTTTTTCCCTGACACCTGGGGACCCTGTTTTGAATGATGTTGATGCATTTTTTCTGGCTCTGGGGTTATTGTACGATGAGCCTAATGTCACTGATCAAGCTGAAAGAACCTTGTTGGCATTAAATCAGGGGCTTGAGGACGCTGAGTTGTACTGTCAGAAATTCCGAAAATGGGCAGTCCTAACCAAATGGAATGATGATGCTTTGGCAGCCCTTTTTCGGAAGGGGCTGTCAGAGAATGTAAAAGATGTTATGGTGGGTTTCCCTGCTCCCTCTGGTCTCAATGATTCTATGTCATTAGCGATTCAAATTGACAGACGTTTGCATGAGCGTAGAGGTATGCGTGGAATAGTGTTGCCTTGTGAGCAAGCTTCTGAACCCATGCTGTGTGATAGAGTGGCTTCTGGGGCACAGCGTCATGAGTTTCGAAAACGCAATGGGTTATGTTTCTATTGTGGTGACGCCTCTCATGCTATTTCTGTCTGCCCTAAGTGGGGAAGACGTTTTGCACGCTCAGTTGTCTTGGGTAGTGTTCAGACTAAATTTCTGTTGACTGTTACCCTGATTTGCTCCCTGTCCACATTTTCTGCTCAGGCTTTTGTTGATTCGGAAGCAGCTATTAACCTGATGGATTTTGATTTTGCCAAACGTTGTGGGTTTCCCTTGATACCCCTACGGAAGTCTATTCCCCTACTGGGGATTGATTCTACCCCTTTGGCTGAGAATAAACCCCAGTTTTCTACTCAGGTGATAATGAGGGTTGAACCTGATCATGAGAGTTGCAAATTTTTGGTACTGTATAATCTGCATGACATTATTGTACTAGGTTTCCCTTGGTTGCAGTCTCATAATCCTGTTTTGGATTGGAAATCTGTGTCTGTAACCAGTTGGGGCTGCCAATGTGTTAATGCCAACACTCCTGTTTTTTCTGCCTCTCCCCAGTCTCAGGATGTTCCTGACTTTTTGACTGATTTTTCTGATGTGTTTAGCGAAAGTAAATCTGCATCCTTGCCCCCCCATAGGAGCTATGACTGAGCTATTGAATTAGTGCCTGGTAGTAAATTCCCTAAAGGTCGCCTTTTTAACTTGTCTGTACCTGAACATGACGCTATGCGGTCTTATATCAAGGAGTCATTGAAGAAGGGTCATATCAGACCATCCTCTTCACCCTTGGGTGCCGGTTTTTTCTTTGTGGCCAAAAAGGATGGTTCATTAAGGCCGTGTATTGATTATCGTCTCTTGAACAAGATCACTGTGAAATATCAATATCCGTTACCCTTGATTTCTGACCTGTTTTCCAGGGTGAAAAGTGCTACTTGGTTTACCAAACTTGACCTCAGGGGGGCGATATAACCTTATTCGCATTAAGCACAGGGATGAATGGAAGAAGGCGTTTAATACCCCAGAGGGGCATTTTGAGTACCTAGTGATGCCCTTTGGGCTCACTAATATGCTTCTTCCGTCTTCCAGTCCTTCATGAATGACATTTTCAGGGATTTTGTGGATAAATTTCTGATTGTTTATTTGGATGATATCTTGATTTTTTTCCAATGACTGGGACTCTCATGTGAAATATGATCGGACTGTGTTCTAGATTTTGAGAGAGAATGCTCTGTATGTGAAGGGATCAAAGTGTCTTTTTGGCGTACAGAGGATCTCATTTCTGGGATTCATTTTGTCTCCATCTGTTATTGAAATGGACCCGGTCAAGGTTCAGGCCATCTGTGATTGGGTCCAACCTACTTCATTAAAGGCTCTTCAGAGATTCTTGGGTTTTGCCAATTTTTATCGTAAATTTATGGTAATTTCTCTGTTATTGTTAAACCATTGACTGATTTGACCAAAAAGGGTTCTGATGTGGTGAATTGGCCTCCTGAGGCAGTCTCTGCGTTTCAGGAACTTAAGCAGAGATTCACTTCTGCTCCTGTTCTACGGCAGCCTGTTTCTCTGCCATTTCAGGTGGAGGTTGATGCCTCTGAAATTGGGGCAGGTGCCGTTTTGTCCCAAAGAGATCCTGAGACCTCTAAAAGTAACCCTTGTGCCTTTTTCTCTCGAAAATTTTCTCCAACTGAACGTAATTATGACGTGGGTAATCGGGAGTTATTGGCCATGAAGTGGGCTTTTGAAGAGTGGAGACATTGGCTGGAGGGAGCCAAACATCAGGTGGTGGTCCTCACGGACCATAAGAATCTGGTTTATCTGGAATCAGCCAAGCGACTTAATCCTAGACAGGCCAGGTGGGCCTTGTTTTTCACACGTTTTAATTTTGTGGTTTCCTTTCTTCCTGGCACTAAGAATGTTAAGGCGGATGCCCTCTCGAGGAGTTTCCTTGCGGACTCTCCTGCTGTTATTTTGAAAGAGGGTGTAGTTCTTTCCGCCATCTCGCCCAATTTGTGTCTAGCGCTGGAAGGGTGTCAGGAGGATAAACCCGAGCGCTGCCCTATTGGGAAATTGTTTGTCCCAGACCGGTGGAAAAAGAGTGTGATGTCTGAGATTCATTGTTCCGCGTTGGCCGGTCATCCCGGAATTTTTGGTACCAGAGACTTGGTGTGTCGGTCCTTGTGGTGGCCTACTTTGTCTCGTGACGTCAGGGAGTTTGTGCAGTCCTGTGGGACTTGCTCTCGCTCCAAGCCTTGCTCTCGCTCTAGTGGTTTGTTGATGCCATTGCCTGTGCCCAAGAGACCATAGACCCATATCTCTATGGATTTTATTTCCGACCTCCCTGTTTCTCAGAGAATGACCGTTATCTGGGTGATTTGTGATAGGTTTTCCAAAATGATACATCTTGTGCCATTACCTAAGTTGCCTTCCTCCTCCGAATTGGTGCCTTTGTTCCTTCAGCACGTGGTTTGGTTACACGGCATTCCTGAGAACATTGTGTCTGACAGAGGAGTCCAGTTTGTTTCCAGATTTTGGAGGACTTTTTGTTCTAAACTTGGTGTTCAATTGTCTTTCTCCTCTGCTTTTCATCCTCAGACCAATGGACAAACGGAGAGAACAAACCAGACATTGGAAACTTATCTGAGATGCTTTGTGTCTGCTGATCAAGATGACTGGGTTTCTTTTTTGCCTTTGGCTGAGTTTGCTCTTAATAATAGGGCTAGCTCTGCCACTTTGATGTCTCCATTTTTCTGCAATTTTGGGTTTCACCCTCGATTTTCTTCGGGAAAGACGGAGGCTTCTGTCTGTCCGGGTGTTGACTCTGTTGTGGAGCGTATGCAGCAGATTTGGGACCAGGTAGTGGAGAGGTTGTCCCTCTCTCAGGAGAAGGCCCAGCGGTTTGCCAACCGGCATAGGACTGATGGTCCTCGGTTTAAAGTGGGGGACTTGGTCTGGTTGTCCTCAAGAAATATCCCTATGAGAGTTGCATCTCCTAAGTTTAAGCCTAGGTTCATTGGACCTTATAAGATCATGGAGATTCTTAATACTGTTTCCTTTCGTTTACTTCTTCCAGGGACATTTAAGATCCATAACGTGTTCCACAAGTCCTTATTGAAGAGGTTTGTCGAGCCAGTGGTTCCTATGGCTGCGCCTCCTGACCCTGTTTTGGTTGAGGGCAATCTGGAGTATGTGGTTGAGAAAATATTGGATTCTTGTTTTTCTAGACGGAAACTCCAGTATTTGGTTAAGTGGAGAGGTTATGGTCAGGAGGACAATTCTTGGGTGTTTGCTTCGGACATCCATGCTAGGAGACTGATCCATGCATATCACCGAGCTCATCCTGACCGACCTGGTTGCACAAATGAGGGTTCTGTGACCCCTCCTCAAGGGGGGTACTGTTGTGAATGGGTTTGAGATGAGTTCTGAGCAGAGGCTTCCTCTGGTGGTTACAAGCAGTTCTGGTCTGTCCAGTGAAGATTGTGAGGACTGGGAATCAGGTGTTACTGACTGGTCTTATATAAGGGAGTCACCTTCCCATCAGGGTTGCCGGTGATCAATTGTTCTGGTCTGAATCCTTCATTCCTGTTTTCCCTTGTAGCCTGCTGTGTCGTGTCTGCATCTCCTGCTAACAGATAAGACATTTTCTTCTTTTTGTTTTTGTGCTATATTTTTGCATTTTGTCCTGCACTTCTGTGGGGGCCTTCAGGGTCCCCTCCGGGGGCTTTTGCCCTCTCAGTTTAGTTCAGCCACTGATGTTTGTACTTTTGCTTTTTCCAGTTTTTTCAGTGGCTGCTGTTTTGATTTTGTTACACCAGAGAACTAATTTAGGTGGTAGAGGTCGTGTGATCTCAGGTGATTTTGAAATTAGTAGAGTTGGTGCTTTTCAGGGTTTTCTGGGATTGCAGTAAGTACCCTTCCTATCCTTTTCTATTTAGTTAGTTTGGGCCCCAACGTTTGCTCATACTATTTTCTTTCTGTGTCAGTATTTCATCTTGTCTAACAGCCATTACATGTTTGGGGGCTTTCTATTATCCAGATTGCCCTCAACCAAAACAGGGTCAGGAGGCACAGCAGCAGGAACCACTGGCTCAACAAACCTCTTCAACAAGGACTTGTGGAACACGTTATGGATCTTAAATGTCCCTGGAAGAAGCAAACGAAAAGAAACAGGATTAATAATCTCCATGATCTTATAAGGTCCAATGAACCTAGGCTTAAATTTAGGAGATGCTACTCTCATAGGAATATTCTTTGAGGACAACCAGACCAAGTCCCCCACTTTAAACCGAGGACCATCAGTCCTATGCCGGTTAGCAAACAGCTGGGCCTTCTCCTGAGAGAGGGACAACCTCTCCACTACCTGGTCCCAAATCTGTTGCATACGCTCCACAACAGAGTCAACACCTGGACAGACAGAAGCCTCCGTCTGTCCTGAAGAAAATCGAGGGTGAAACCCAGAATTACAGAAAAACGGAGACATCAAAGTGGCAGAGCTAGCCCTATTATTAAGAGCAAACTCAGCCAAAGGCAAAAAAGAGACTCAGTCATCCTGATCAGCAGACACAAAGCATCTTAGATAAGTCTCCAATGTCTGGTTTGTTCTCTCAGTTTGACCATTGGTCTGAGGATGAAATGCCGAGGAGAAAGACAATTGAACACCCAGTTTAGAACAAAAAGTCCTCCAAAATCTGGAAACAAACTGGACTCCTCTGTCAGACACAATGTTCTCAGGAATGCCGTGTAAACGAACCACGTGCTGAAGGAACAAAGGCACCAATTCAGAGGAGGAAGGCAACTTAGGTAATGGCACAAGATGTATCATTTTGGAAAACCTATCACAAATTACCCAGATGGTGGTCATTCTCTGAGAAACAGGAAGGTCGGAAATGAAATCCATAGAGATATGGGTCCATGGTCTCTTGGGCACAGGCAATGGCATCAACAAACCACTAGAGCGAGAGCAAGGCTTGGAGCGAGAGCAAGTCCCGCAGGACTGCACAAATTCCCTGACATCACGAGACAAGGTAGGCCACCAAAAGGACCGACTAACCAAGTCTCTGGTACCAAAAATTCCGGGATGCCCAGCCAATGCGGAACAATGAATCTCAGACATCACACTCTTTTTCCACTGGTCCAGGACAAACAATTTTCCAACAGGGCAGCGCTCGGGCCTATCCTCCTGACACCCCTCCAGAGCAAGTCTCAAATTGGGCGAGATGGCGGAAAGAACTACACCCTCTTTCAAAATAACAGAAGGATCAGATAACTCAGGAGAGTCCGCAAGGAAACTCCTCGAGAGGGCATCCGCCTTAACATTCTTAGTGCCAGGAAGAAAGGAAACCACAAAATTAAAACGTGTGAAAAACAAGGCCCACCTGGCCTGTCTAGGATTGAGTCGCTTGGCAGATTCCAGATAGACCAGATTCTTATGGTCCGTAAGGACCACCACCTGATGTTTGGCTCCCTGCAGCCAATGTCTCCACTCTTCAAAAGCCCACTTCATGGCCAATAACTCCCGATTACCCACGTCATAATTACGTTCAGTAGGAGAAAATTTTCGAGAGAAAAAGGCACAAGGGTTACTTTTAGAGGTCTCTGGATCTTTTTGGGACAAAACGGCACCTGCCCCAATTTCAGAGGCATCAACCTCCACCTGAAATGGCAGAGAAACATCAGGCTGCCGTAGAACAGGAGCAGAAGTGAATCTCTGCTTAAGTTCCTGAAATGCAGAGACTGCCTCAGGAGGCCAATTCACCACATCAGAACCCTTTCTGGTCAAATCAGTTAATGGTTTAACAATAACCGAGAAATTACCAATAAATTTACGATAAAAATTGGCAAAACCCAAAAATCTCTGAAGAGCCTTTAATGAAGTAGGTTGGACCCAATCACAGATGGCCTGAACCTTGACCGGGTCCATTTCAATAACAGATGGGGAACAAAATGAATCCCAGAAATGAGATCCTCTGTACGCCAAAAAGACACTTTGATCCCTTCACATACAGAGCATTCTCTCTCAAAATCTGGAATACAGTTCGAACATGTTTCACATGAGAGTCCCAGTCATTAGAAAAAATCAAGATATCATCCAAATAAACAATCAGAAATTTGTCCACAAAATCCCTGAAAATGTCATTCATGAAGGACTGGAAGACGGAAGGAGCATTAGTGAGCCCAAAGGGCATCACTAGGTACTCAAAATGCCCTTCAGGGGTATTGAATGCCGTCTTCCATTCATCCCCGTGCTTAATGCGAATAAGGTTATATGCCCCCTGAGGTCAAGCTTGGTAAACCAAGTAGCGTTTTTCACCCTGGAAAACAGGTCAGAAATCAAGGGTAACGGGTATTGATATTTCACAGTAATATTGTTCAAGAGACGATAATCAATACACGGCCTTAATGAACCATCTTTTTTGGCCACAAAGAAAAAACCGGCACCTAAGGGTGAAGAGGATGGTCTGATATGACCCTTCTCCAATGATCCCTTGATATAAGACCGCATAGCGTCATGTCCAGGTACAGACAAGTTAAAAAGGCGACCTTTAGGGAATTTACTACCCGGCACTAATTCAATAGCGCAGTCATAGCTCCTATGGGGAGGCAAGGATGCAGATTTACTTTCGCTAAACACATCAGAAAAATCAATCAAAAAGTCAGGAACATCCTGAGCCTGGGGGGAGGCAGAAAAAAACAGGAGTGTTGGTATTAACACATTGGCAGCCCCAACTGGTTACAGACACAGATTTCCAATCCAAAACAGGATTATGAGACTGTAACCAAGGGAAACCCAGCACGATAATGTCATGCAGATTATACAGAACCAAAAATTTGCAGCACTCCTGATGATCAGGTTCAACCCTCATTATCACCTGAGTAGAGAACTGAGGTTTATTCTCAGCCAAAGGGGTACAATCGATCCCCAGTAGGGGAATAGACTTCTGTAGGGGTATCAAGGGAAACCCACAACGTTTAGCAAAATCATAATCCATCAGGTTAATAGCTGCTCCCGAATCAACGAAAGCCTGAGCAGAAAATGAGGACAGAGAGCATATCAGAGTGACAGTTAATAAAAACTTAGTCTGAACACTACCCAAGACAACTGAGCGTGCAAAACGTCTTCCCCGCTTAGGGCAGACTGAAATAGCATGAGAGGCATCACCACAGTAGAAACATAACCCATTGCGCTTTCGAAACTCATGACGCTGTGCCCCAGACACCACTCTATCACACTGCATGGGTTCAGAAGCTGGTTCACAAGGCAACACCATACCACGCATACTTCTCCGCTCACGCAAACGTCTGTCAATTTGAATCGCTAATGACATAGAATCATTGAGACCAGAGGGGACAGGGAATCCCACCATAACATCCTTTACATTATCTGACAGACCCTTCCGGAAAAGGGCCGCCAAAGCGTCGTCATTCCATTTGGTCAGGACTGCCCACCTACGGAATCTCTGACAGTATAACTCAGCGTCATAAGGCCCCTGATTTAATGCCAACAAGGCTTTTTCAGCTTGATCAGTGACATTAGGCTCATCGTACAATAACCCCAAAGCCTGAAAAAATGCATCAACATCACTCAAAACAGGATCCCCAGGTGTCAGGGAAAAAGCCCAATCCTGAGGATCGCCGCGCAGGAGAGAGATGATAATTTGAACCTGCTGCGCTGCGTTCCCTGAGGACTTAGATTTTAAGGCAAAAAACAATTTACAATTATTTTTGAAATTCTGAAACTTAGCTCGATCCCCTAAAAACAAATCTGGCATGGGAATCCTAGGTTCCACAACAGGCAACCTAGCAAGATATGCAGCAATACTCTGAACCTCAGTGGCAAGCTGATCCACAGGCCAGACAACTGTGCAAACTCCATTGGGAGAAAAGATCCTCCCCAGCACCCAGAGATACAGAGGGAAAAAAATGCAACAAACAGAAAAATATCTCTGACAACTCTGACAACCTTTTTTCTTTCACAATATTTTTTCCCTTCTGTGAGTACCATACAAATTTCAATTTTTGAGGCCGGTGATACTGTTATGTTTCGGTAGCTGAGGAGTGCAGGTAAAAAAGGCAATACACCAGAGCAGTTGGAATCTATGAGATTGCAGTACCCTGACTAACCACCACAACTAGAGGCAGCCGTGGAGCGTTCCTACGTTGGTCCTAGACGCCTCGTCACAGCCTGAGAAACTAACTACACCTAAAGATAGAAATAGGAAAGCTATCTGCCCCGGAGCAGAACCCCAAAGATAATAGAAAGCCCCCAAACATGTAATGGCTGTTAGACAAGATGAAATACTGACACAGAAAGAAAATAGTATGAGCAAACGTTGGGTCCCAAACTAACTAAATAGAAAAGGATAGGAAGGGTACTTACTGCAATCCCAGAAAACCCTGAAAAGCACCAACTCTACTAATTTCAAAATCACCTGAGATCACACGACCTCTTCCACCTAAATTAGTTCTCTGGTGTAACAAAATCAAAACAGCAGCCACTGAAAAAACTGGAAAAAGCAAAAGTACAAACAGTGGCTGAACTAAACTGAGAGGGCAAAAGCCCCCGGAGGGGACCCTGAAGGCCCCCACAGAAGTGCAGAACAAAATGCAAAAATCAAGCACAAAAACAAAAAGAAGAAAATGTCTTATCTGTTAGCAGGAGATGCAGACACGACACAGCAGGCTACAAGGGAAACAGGAATGAAGGATTCAGACCAGAACAATTGATCACCGGCAACCCTGATGGGAAGGTGACTCCCTTATATAAGACCAGTCAGTAACACCTGATTCCCAGTCCTCACAATCTTCACTGGACAGACCAGAACCGCTTGTAACCACCAGAGGAAGCCTCTGCTCAGAACTCATCTCAAACCCATTCACAACACCAACCTCTCTGGTGTATTGCCGTTTTTGCCTGCTCTCCTCAGCTACCGAAACATAACATACAGAGACCAGAAGAAAGCAGCGACTGGTAAGTATGACACTAATGGCAGGGAACGTAGATGAAATCTGCAGTAAAATGCACCCCATTCAGTGCAGATTTCCCCAATGTCATATGTGCAGATGCCCCTGGGTGATATGTGCACACGACATCTTTGTCAGGAGAAATAACCAGTTGAGTTTTTCAAGATAAAGGCTTCAGAAAACGCCAGTGGGTTTTTGAAGCATGATTTTTAGCTCTGTTCTGCACGCTTTTCGACAGTTTTGACTGTCAGTGGCGTATTTTGTACTCACATTTTTCCAGACTTTTTTTTTTACTCCATTCAACAATTCAAACATTTTCAAGTAAAAAAAAAAGCTCAAAAAGACCCCTGGGCATCTTTCAGGCCCTTTACATTGACTTCTATTATAAAGTACAGAGCGTTGTCTGCAGAGCAGAAAACCGCAGAAGAATGGTCAGCTCACTTCTGTTAACGGCTTGGAGTCCGTGGAGACCTGAAGAGGTTACAAGATGCTCCAAAGACTGAACCTATGAACAGCACGTGGTTTTACATAGAAATGCACATTGTTTTCAGCAACTCTGGGAGCATTTTCATGAGCGTTTTGGTGCAGAACTGTCTGAAAAAGATGTTGTACATACCCTTAGGCCTCAATCAGACATCAGTGGTTTCTAAAGAAGGCAATAAGTGGTCCGAGTGTTTCAAGTGTTTAGTCCGCGTGAAAAATATGATTTTAAAAAATATGATTTTCTCGTATGAAAAAAAATTACAAAGCATCTCCTATTCATACAATATTGCTCACAGGCAGCACACAGACTGATAATATGAACAGCCCCGTAGATTGTAATGTGTACGTGATCTATCCGTGACAAAACACTTTTTCAAAAAGCAACGTCTGAATGAAGCCTTAGGCTATGTACGCATATTGCGGATTTGCTTGCAGAAATTTCTGCACGGTTTCTGCATCTCTTAACAGAAAAACGCAGTGGAAATAAAAAGCGTTTTTATGCGGATTTGCATGCTAAATAAAGAACGAGGCTGAAGTTGGTTTCTTATTCATCCAGAAACCAATTTTTGTAGTTAAGTGTAATCACATCAGGGCACCTCGCTGCATTTATTGTTATTATTGTGAAGCTTATTTTTTGTTGTTAAACCTATAAAAAACAGAAAAGAAAAAATTGCCGAATAAGAAACTGACGAAGAAGCCAACTTCAGCCTCATAAATAAAGATATATATATATATGTATATATATATATATATATATATATGTATATATATATATATATATATATATATATATAAAAATTATGTCATTTCCTTGTCCAATTTCCATAGGATAGGACTCCATTGTTGATGTGCTTGAACCAAGATGGGCACTAGTCTGCATTGTCCGCCTGCACACTCTTCCTCCTTCTGACATCATTTCCCCTGAAAAGCCTGCAGCGTTTTCCGCAGTAAATCCGCAAACCTTTTAACACCTGTTTTCGCTGCAGATTTGACTCAACGGGTGAAAAACGCTGTAGATCTGTGTGATGAGTGCTGTGCTGGAATTGCTGTCCTCATCTTTTTTTTTTGTACTGCTGAAAGCCCACCAAGCAAAGCCCCCCTCCTTCTCTCTGCAGCTCTCGTACTTCTCACCAATCCCCAGCCTGCACTCAGGCAGTGTAATGTGAGCTGCCAGTGCTGGAAGTTTTCCCGCTTCACCGCAGGGGTCCTGCATTGTCTGCACACGTGCTTTCTTCCTATAGCAGCCATTTTGGAGAATTCATTCTTTTTTGGTTAATAACACGGTGGGAGCATTCGCTAGAAACACGAAAGTTACTGTGTTGAACCATGCGCCGACGGGCACGTGGTACTGGTAAACCCGTAACTCCAACAGAACCCGAGAAATGGAATTCTCGGGTGCCCCATGTACTAGCCCACCCAAGTGTGGGCTCATTGGAACCGTCATTTTGGAGTGAGATCATTGATAGGTCTGCCGTTATTCTGCTAGGTTCACAGGACGAGTTATGAACCTTATGATATTGCAGAGCTCAAACCATAGCTTGCAGCCAGGGGAGGTGGCCAGAGGACCAGCCCTTTTTGTGAGGTCAGAAGCTGACATGCATAAGTCTTGCAGTGAAGTTCCTTAGGCACTTTTCTTTTCTGCTGGGATGTCACTGAGTAAGAGATCTACCAATGAACTATGACGTGTGGCTCCTTCCCCCAGCCTGGCTTGCCTGTAATGATCTAACAACCATGTGAGTTATCTTTCATTCTTAATCCCATTTTATTTTATAACTGCATCTGTATATAACGATATTGTCTCAGTTTGTTACATCTTTTTATATTATATAAGCACTGCCTGGTTTTTAAGGAATAAACCTATAAATTTATTAGTTTGTTTCTCCTGCTCTATAAACGAATTTGCACGTGCCTGAAGCACTACGCTACTGTTTTGGGGTTGCTACGGACCCTCTTGATAAATTGTTCATCAAAAGCCGTAGCTGGTGGCAGCTAAAAGGAAGGGGTGTAAAGTGTTTAATCTATTGGGTGACGCTGGCAGTGACGGAGCGGGGTTTATAAGGGTACTGCCTGGCTGCAGCCAGGAGTAATTATAATTCCCTCACTGCAGCGTGCCCAATAGCCAGCACACATCCAAGTGACCAGTCTGGCGACCAATTATCCTAGGTGCAGTTCCCTGACTGACCTGAGGGTAAGGGGGGCGCCAGAGAGCTGCAAGTTCCTAAGTGGAAGTGGGATAATTATAAATCCCTGCAGTTTACTGGGTCGGACGGCAGCAGCCGTCGTGTGTGTGCGCGTTTTCGTCACATTTGCAGCACGGAGGGATCACAAGCCGTGATACCCCGGGCTACCGTGTGGCGGACCGCGTGCCCGTTCATCACATATTGGTGGCAGCGGTGGGATTATAGAGCATTAGTGATCTGGTTTGAGCGATCATTCCATTCACTAAAAAAAAAACTTGCACGGTTCTTCAGCGACCCTGCAACTAAAGTTTTGGAGAACAGACTCAGTGTTTATTAGTCCTGAGACAATTGTGTGTACTTGCGGTTACCCCTCCCTTCTCTTTGTTTTTCTATCCTATCTTTTATTTGGCAAACATGGCTACAATAGGAGCAAGTTGGTACAAACTGCAGAAAAGGGACACTCTTGCTGGAATATGCATTTCCCGAGGCCTTGACCCCAGGGGCCAAACCAAAGCTCAACTGATCAAGGTCCTGATGTCACAGGTCCACGCTGAGAGCGAGGAGGGCACAGAAGCCGGCCCAAGCCAAGGTGGGGCGGCAGCAGAGGCCCAAACCCTGCAGGCTTACACCCAGGGCGGGCTGGACCCTTACCTGCAGGCGGCCCTGGAGGAACTCCCCACCGACGACCGGGGGGAGCGCCTGAAGCTGATTCAGCAATACCAGCAGGAGGCCCGAGCCGAGCGCCAAGCCGAGCGCCAAGCCCAGCGAGAGGCTGAGAGAGCCGAGCGGGAGGCTGAGAGAGCCCATGAGCTGGAGATGGTCCAGCGAGGGGCAATGCCCTCCACAGCCCAGAGCAGTGTGCCCAGCAGCATTCAGAGTCCCAAGCCCCGGCCGGAGCACTTTCCCGTGCTGGAAAGGGACGGAGACTTGGACACTTTTCTGCGGGCCTTTGAGAAAATCTGCAGACAGTACCGGCTGCCTGCCGACCAATGGGCCAGGTACTTGACCCCCGGGCTAAAGGGCAAAGCTTTGGAGGCGTTTGCTTCCCTCGCGCCAGATCAAGACAGTGACTGAGGCCATCAAGCAGGCCCTGATTGCTAAGTACCAGCTAACCCTGAGGTATACCGAAAGAAGTTCCGGAACCTCCAACGTGGCCCACACGACAGTTATAGCGATGTGGTGCAAGGACTCAGGACCCACTTTGACCAGTGGATCCATGGACTGTCAGTTGACACCTATGAGGAGCTGAAAGACCTGATGATCAAAGACCAGTTCCTGCATCTGTGCCCAGCTGAGGCCCGACAGTTCATCCTGGACCGAGAACCAGAGGACGCGGTCACAACAGCCCGGATCGCCGACAGCTATGAGGCCAACCGGAAACCCGAGGTGCGGAAGGCCGTCACCACCCGTTGGGAAGGGGGTAAGCCTGCAACCAACCCCAGTGCCCCTGCCAGCCGTCCCTCTGGAGGCACTATCCCCTTTGCCAGCGCCCGGCCTACATCAGACCCCCGCCAGTGTTTCTCCTGCAAAAGGACTGGACACATCAGCGCCACCTGTCCGGAGAGGCAGAAGAACCCCCCAGCCAAGGCCTCCGGGCCCAACGCCTCTGTTCTTTTGATGGGTGGTGTGGTGGGGAGGGTTGATGACAACGTGCAGCCCGTCCGCGTGGGGGCCCGTCTTGCTACAGGCCTCAAGGACACCGGGGCTGAACGAACCCTCATCCGACCCGAACTAGTGGCCCCTGAAGAGTTGATTCCGGGGAAAACCTTAACTGTCACAGGGATTGGGGGCGTCCACTACCCCTTGCCGATAGCCCGAGTTTTCATTGACTGGGGTGAAGGAAGTGGGGGTGTCCGAAAACCTGCCCACTGATGTTTTATTGGGGACTGATCTGGGGAGGATGGTGGCGTACTATGTCCCTGACACCCCTTCCCAATCTGATGATAAGGTTAACGTTAACCATGATGTTGATGTTGATGATGATGGGAAACTGATTGTGTTACCTGCTAATGCTTTGCGAAGTGATGATGCAACTGATAACCTTTCTTTCCCTAGGACTGATGTTGATAGTGATGTATCTGTGCCATCTGAATCTGTTAACCCTTTCTCTGAAGTGGTAGATGTGTCCACAGGTACAGGAGCGTTCAGTCCCGTCGCTCTGCGGAGTGAGACGGCTGAGGAACCCCTAGCAGGAGCAAGCGACAGTGCTCAAGGAAATGGGGAGGTGCATGGGAACCGGGAGGAAGGTGACGCCATGACACTGACCAGTGCCACCGAGGAAGGTAACTGGCCCATAAGTAGCACTGCTCCTGAAGTGTTGGGGGTGGATGGGGAGGTAGAGCCCATAGCAGCGCAGGCTGATGGGTCTATAGAAATCCACGGGGAGACTGCATATGTAGCTGATGTCACCCGCAGTCAGAGTGCCCGGATCGCAGGTAGCGCCCTGCCATCTGGACCCTCCTCCGCTACAGGAGAGACTGAACCAGAGGTGGACCCAGAGCCGGTCCCAGTGAGGAAGGAACCCTGACGTCACTTCTGGCTGCCTCCAGCCAGGAGTTCCAGGCCGCTCTGCACTCAGATGCGAGCCTGGGGAACTTGAGGCACCTCGCCGAGACGCCCACCTCCGTGACTGATAAGGAGAGGGTGTTCTGGGAACGAGGAAGGTTGTACCGGGAGACAGTACCCGGAGGTTCCCAAAAGGAGTGGTTGAGGGAAAAACAGCTGGTCGTCCCGCACCAGTTCCGAGGTGAGTTGTTGAGGCATTGCCCATGAGATTCCACTTGCTGGACACTTGGGGATTAGCAAAACTAAGGCACGGCTGTCTCAACACTTCTATTGGCCCAAGATGGGGACAGAAGTGACTAACTACTGCCGCTCCTGTATCACCTGTCAGAGTGGGGAAGGCGGGGCCTGCTCTTAAGGCTCCCCTGATCCCGTTGCCAGTGATAGAGGAGCCTTTCCAGAGGATCGCGGTGGACATTGTGGGCCCGCTGGCCGTCCCCAGCAGCTCTGGAAAGCAATACATCCTGACTGTGGTAGACTACGCTACCCGGAGGCAGTAGCTCTGTCCTCAACTAGGGCAGATAAGGTGGCGGATGCACTGGTGACCATCTTTTCACGGGTAGGATTTCCCAGGGAGATGCTTACCGATCAAGGGACCCAATTTATGTCTCGCCTAATGAAGGCTCTCTGCAGCAAAATGCAGGTGACGCGTATGGTATCGAGTGCGTATCACCCACAGACCAATGGTTTGTGTGAGCGCTTTAATGGTACCCTCAAACAGATGCTCCGCATGCTGGTTGAGACCCAGGGACGCGATTGGGAGCGGTACCTCCCACACCTGCTATTTGCCTACAGAGAAGTCCCGCAGGCCTCGACGGGGTTCTCCCCCTTCGAGCTCCTGTATGGTAGGCGAGTCCGGGGACCCCTTGGGTTGATAAGAGAATCCTGGGAAGATGAGCCAAACCCCACGGAAGTGTCCATCGTGGATTATGTCATGCGCTTCCGCGACAAGATGCAGACCTTGACGCAGTTGGTGCATGACAACATGACGCAGGCTCAGGCTGACCAGAAGCACTGGTACGACCAGAACGCCTGGGAGCGGACCTACCAGGTGGGTCAAAAGGTGTGGGTGCTGGTCCCCGTACCTAAGGATAAGCTTCAGGCAGCCTGGGAAGGCCCGTACGTCGTGCACCAACAGCTCAACCCAGCCACCTACGTGGTCACGCTTGACCACACTCGGGGTAGGCGCAAGGCCTTTCACGTCAACATGATGAAGGCCCATCACGAACGTGAAGCCTGCGTCCTACCGGTCTGCAATCTGCCCGAGGACGGGGAAGAGGATCCCTCCTAGACATGCTGGCCCAAGCTAATGCCAATGGGTCCATTGAGGACATGGAGGTAAATGCCTCGCTAACCGTCTCCCAGCGGTTGCAGTTGCTGACCACTCTGGAACCCTTCCGGGCCGAGTTCACGAACCGACCCGGAAGGACCGAGTTGGCAGTCCACGAGGTGGACACCGGGAATCACGACCCGTTACGGCGGACACCTTATCGGATCTCTGAGGAAGTGCAGCAGATTATGCGCCAGGAGATCCATGAGATGTTGCAGCTGGGGGTGATCCGGCAGTCCAAAAGCGCGTGGGCCTCACCTGTAGTTCTCGTGCCAAAAAAGGATCGGACCACCCGGTTCTGCGTGGACTACAGGGGGCTCAACGCCATCACTACCTCTGATGCGCACCCAATGCCACGCATCGAGGATCTGCTGGAGCGGTTGGCGAATGCCAAGTACATATCCATCATGGATCTGAGCCGGGGATACTGGCAGATTCCCCTGAGCCCGGCGGCGCAGGAGAAATCTGCCTTTATCACCCCTTTTGGACTGTACGAGTCCACGGTCATGCCTTTCGGCATGAAGAATGCCCTGCCACTTTCCAGCGGATGGTCAACCACCTGCTTCAGGGACTGGAGGAGTACGCTGTGGCGTACCTGGACGACATTGCCGTCTTCAGTTCCACCTGGGAGGAACACCTTCAGCATCTCCAGGAGGTGCTCAAGCGTATTCACCAGGCAGGTCTGACCATCAAGCCGGGAAAATGCCAGATGGGCATGAGGGAGGTCCACTACCTGGGGCACCGGGTAGGCGGGGGTTCCATGAGTCCAGAGCCCGAGAAAGTGGACGCGATCGTGTCCTGGCCCACCCCCAGGACCAAAAAGCAGGTGAAGTCCTTCCTGGGCACTGCAGGGTACTATAGGCGTTTCGTACCGAACTATAGCGCCATTGCAAAACCCTTGACGGACCTCACCAAGGGCGGTCTACCCCAAACAGTCAACTGGACAGATGGCTGTGAGGCGGCATTCCGAGCTTTGAAAACAGCCCTGTGCAGCTCTCCAGTGTTGAAAGCCGTCGACAGCAGTCGGCCATTCCTGGTACAGACTGACGCCAGCGAATTTGGCCTCGGTGCTGTACTCAGCCAGGTTGATTCGGGGAACCAGGAGCACCCCGTGTTGTACCTGAGCCGGAAACTTCTGCCAAGGGAAGTGGCATACTCCACCATCGAGAAGGAGTGCCTGGCCATGGTCTGGGCACTGCAACGTTTGCAGCCCTACCTGTACGGGCGCACCTTCAAGGTGGTCACCGACCACAACCTCTGAGCTGGCTGCACACAGTGTCCGGAACCAATGGTAGGTTGCTACGCTGGAGCCTTGCCCTGCAGCAGTATGATTTTGCCGTACAACACAAGAAGGCAGTGATCATGGGAATGCTGATGGGTTATCACGACGTGGCGAACCCGCTGAGGTGCGCATGTCGGATTACCGACAGGTCATGCCTCCGTAGCGCCCTCTAAGGGGGGGAGGTGTGATGAGTGCTGTGCTGGAATTGCTGTCCTCATCTTTTTTTTTTGTACTGCTGAAAGCCCACCAAGCAAAGCCCCCCTCCTTCTCTCTGCAGCTCTCGTACTTCTCACCAACCCCCAGCCTGCACTCAGGCAGTGTAATGTGAGCTGCCAGTGCTGGAAGTTTTCCCGCTTCACCGCAGGGGTCCTGCATTGTCTGCACACGTGCTTTCTTCCTATAGCAGCCATTTTGGAGAATTCATTCTTTTTTGGTTAATAACACGGTGGGAGCATTCGCTAGAAACACGAAAGTTACTGTGTTGAACCATGCGCCGACGGGCATCGTTCCCGTGGTACTGGTAAACCCGTAACTCCAACAGAACCCGAGAAATGGAATTCTCGGGTGCCCCATGTACTAGCCCACCCAAGTGTGGGCTCATTGGAACCGTCATTTTGGAGTGAGATCATTGATAGGTCTGCCGTTATTCTGCTAGGTTCACAGGACGAGTTATGAACCTTATGATATTGCAGAGCTCAAACCATAGCTTGCAGCCAGGGGAGGTGGCCAGAGGACCAGCCCTTTTTGTGAGGTCAGAAGCTGACATGCATAAGTCTTGCAGTGAAGTTCCTTAGGCACTTTTCTTTTCTGCTGGGATGTCCTGAGTAAGAGATCTACCAATGAACTATGACGTGTGGCTCCTTCCCCCAGCCTGGCTTGCCTGTAATGATCTAACAACCATGTGAGTTATCTTTCATTCTTAATCCCATTTTATTTTATAACTGCATCTGTATATAACGATATTGCCTCAGTTTGTTACATCTTTTTATATTATATAAGTACTGCCTGGTTTTTAAGGAATAAACCTATAAATTTATTAGTTTGTTTCTCCTGCTCTATAAACGAATTTGCACGTGCCTGAAGCACTACGCTACTGTTTTGGGGTTGCTACGGACCCTCTTGATAAATTGTTCATCAAAAGCCGTAGCTGGTGGCAGCTAAAAGGAAGGGGTGTAAAGTGTTAATCTATTGGGTGACGCTGGCAGTGACGGAGCGGGGTTTATAAGGGTACTGCCTGGCTGCAGCCAGGAGTAATTATAATTCCCTCACTGCAGCGTGCCCAATAGCCAGCACACATCCAAGTGACCCGTCTGGCGACCCATTATCCTAGGTGCAGTTCCCTGACTGACCTGAGGGTAAGGGGGCGCCAGAGAGCTGCAAGTTCCTAAGTGGAAGTGGGATAATTATAAATCCCTGCAGTTTTACTGGGTCGGACGGCAGCAGCCGTCGTGTGTGTGCGCGTTTTCGTCACATTTGCAGCACGGAGGGATCACAAGCCGTGATACCCGGGCTACCGTGTGGCGGACCGCGTGCCCGTTCATCACAATCTGCAAAAAGAATTGACATGCTGCAGCAAATAAAATGCTGCAAATAAGGCCGGAAATTTCCGCAGCATGTGCACAACACTTCAGGATTGTCACTGATTAACCTTGCTTTGGTAATCCGTTGCGTTTTTGGGGCATTTCCACGCGAAAAAAAAACGCTGCGGAAACGCAACAAATCCGCGATGTGCGCACATAGCCTTAGCGTTTCCAATTTTGGGCTTGACATTGTACCCAAGGAGGAAGCTCCTGCCAGCAGAAAGTCACGGTTCCCAGCACAAGCTCCACTATCAGGGCAATGAAGTGCGCCATCCATAACGGGTTCTAAAAGAAAGGATATTAGTTACTTTTAGGAATCACCAGAAAGGTGAAGTCTGACACTGGACAGCGCCAAAGAAGCGGGACGACTGCAAAACTAGAATTATCATTAAGCCAGGGGAGCTATGAGTATCAGACAGTCACAGCCTCGTCCACCCGGCCACACTACAGAGAACCACAAGGATCAGCAATGCCAGCATGTCAGTTACACTGCAGCACATGCACAGTGGCCAGGTGAAGGGACGACCACCACAGGCAGCCCACCAGTCGCTCCACATCCATTACTGGATTCGTTACTCTCACTGGACGCGGGCCACCAACGAGTATCTACATCTGCCACACAGGAAACACCGGCTTAGCAAGGATTAGGGAAGTGGTGCACAGACAGCAGGGCATTGTGGGCTGCGGCTACAACAACATGGCCGACGCGCTCCCTACCCGGCGACCTGCGGCTTAGTAAGGTTACATGGCCGCCTCACCAAGCGGTTCAGCGCAATGTCAATGGCGTCAGACCGAGGGAACGGACTTTGCGCTGCTGCACGGACAGCATTGGTGCCGGTCTGCGCCTACCGGTTGTGCCCGGTGACGTCACTGCTGGAGCTGGGTGGGGTGGGGGTCACCGTCCTGCAGCAGGCTAGTCAGCCAGGGAGCAATGGGGGTGAAAGAGGTCTTCACATGCCTTATTCCAGGAGGCCGTGTATTATCAGGAAATCTGTTTATTAATAAGGAAAAAGTACAACTGCGCTCTACTCACTGCCCCGGGTCCAGTGCACAGGCTCCGCTGCTGCTCCCAGGGTCCAGTATTGGCTGTGGGGCTGATGTCATCTCCGAGCCTGGAAGTGAGCGCTGCCGCTCTGCCCACGTTCTGGGAAAACTGAACAGAATGAAGAAAAGGAATGAAATAGAACTAACATAATTTACTGGATATTATATTCCCTGAGCTTTATAGGTGGGTATGAAGATGGAATATTGTAGATAAT
>JARQOD010010859.1:0-25669 GCA_033576555.1 Oophaga sylvatica
CTGGTTTGGCAAGTGTGGAGGTCAGATCTGAAATGTCCATCTTTGGACCTGGTCGGCTTTTACCTGCGCTTGCCTTACTGGCACCATGGGAGTGATTCAGCATGCTTCAGGTACTTTTGCAGTTTATTTGCAGTCTTATTTTTGCAGTTTTTTTGCAGTCTTGTTTTAATATATTTTAGGAGGCCGTAATGGCACAGCGAAAATAGAAAACGTAGAGTAGGACTGCCCCATATGAGAATGCCTTGTCGTGGCGGGGTGGCTCAAAGAATTGATCAATTATTTGCCAAATGTCTCATTTTTAAAAAAACAGTTAGAAACTAATATGTGCAGATGCACTTAATGTATTTCATTTTGACCATGTGCGGCGCTGGCTTCTTCCCCTTTTCTTGTTCGATATTGGTACGTGGCTGACCACCACTTGTTGCCGTGCGCGCTGGGTTATGCATGCCATTTTATCTGTTTTTTTTTCTTTTTGTGATTGACCTAGGCTGCTGTACACACATACAGCAGCCCTGCCCTGCCTCAGGCTCTGTGTAATTGTGCACCTGTGTCTGGGCCTGTTTCACCCTTCATCTGTGGTTGCTGGTTTGGCAAGTGTGGAGGTCAGATCTGAAATGTCCATCTTTGGACCTGGTCGGCTTTTACCTGCGCTTGCCTTACTGGCACCATGGGAGTGATTCAGCATGCTTCAGGTACTTTTGCAGTTTATTTGCAGTCTTATTTTTGCAGTTTTTTTGCAGTCTTGTTTTTAATATATTTTAGGAGGCCGTAATGGCACAGCGAAAATAGAAAACGTAGAGTAGGACTGCCCATATGAGAATGCCTTGTCGTGGCGGGGTGGCTCAAAGAATTGATCAATTATTTGCCAAATGTCTCATTTTTAAAAAAACAGTTAGAAACTAATATGTGCAGATGCACTTAATGTATTTCATTTTGACCATGTGCGGCGCTGGCTTCTTCCCCTTTTCTTGTTCGATATTGGTACGTGGCTGACCACCACTTGTTGCCGTGCGCGCCGGGTTATGCATGCCATTTTTATCTGTTTTTTTTCTTTTTGTGATTGACCTAGGCTGCTGTACACACATACAGCAGCCCTGCCCTGCCTCAGGCTCTGTGTAATTGTGCACCTGTGTCGGGGCCTGTTTCACCCTTCATCTGTGGTTGCTGGTTTGGCAAGTGTGGAGGTCAGATCTGAAATGTCCATCTTTGGACCTGGTCGGCTTTTACCTGCGCTTGCCTTACTGGCACCATGGGAGTGATTCAGCATGCTTCAGGTACTTTTGCAGTTTATTTGCAGTCTTATTTTTGCAGTTTTTTTGCAGTCTTGTTTTTAATATATTTTAGGAGGCCGTAATGGCACAGCGAAAATAGAAAACGTAGAGTAGGACTGCCCCATATGAGAATGCCTTGTCGTGGCGGGGTGGCTCAAAGAATTGATCAATTATTTGCCAAATGTCTCATTTTTAAAAAAACAGTTAGAAACTAATATGTGCAGATGCACTTAATGTATTTCATTTTGACCATGTGCGGCGCTGGCTTCTTCCCCTTTTCTTGTACAAAAAAATAACCACGCTGCTGCAGAGCGCGCTGATCGGTCCATACAGACCAACCAGCGCGCTCTGCATCAAATAC
The DNA here is from genome assembly GCA_033576555.1 of Oophaga sylvatica. Taxonomy (NCBI): domain Eukaryota; kingdom Metazoa; phylum Chordata; class Amphibia; order Anura; family Dendrobatidae; genus Oophaga; species Oophaga sylvatica. Next base: position 1,633 of record JARQOD010010859.1, read on the forward strand.
TGTATAGAACACGTATGCAGTCACGTAACAAAACACGCCAATACTAACCGCCAACACTAACCGCCAACACTAACCGCCAACACTAACCGCCAACACTAACCGCCAACACTAACCGCCAATACTAACCGCCAACACTAACCGCCAACACTAACCGCCAACACTAACCGCCAACACTAACCGCCAACACTAACCGCCAACACTAACCGCCAACACTAACCGCCAACACTAACCGCCAACACTAACCGCCAATACTAACCGCCAACACTAACCGCCAATACTAACCGCCAACACTAACCGCCAATACTAACCGCCAACACTAACCGCCAACACTAACCGCCAACACTAACCGCCAACACTAACCGCCAACACTAACCGCCAACACTAACCGCCAATACTAACCGCCAACACTAACCGCCAACACTAACCGCCAACACTAACCGCCAATACTAACCGCCAACACTAACCGCCAACACTAACCGCCAATACTAACCGCCAACACTAACCGCCAATACTAACCGCCAACACTAACCGCCACTGCCCCAATCACTAACAGTACTGAAACCACATTAACCCCTGCCCTCCAAACACCGCACAGAATAAAATTACTCGTTACGCTGTGCTACCCATCTAATTACCGCCTGTAACAGGCGTAATGGGACAATTATCTCGGTTTTTACCGGTCCCAATATACCCCCTAGCCACGGCGAGCGCACGCATATGCGCCGCAGACCCTCCCCATCCTCCTCCGAAGACTCCCGCCATCAGTCCTGCTGTCCCTCTAAATGTCGCTACTCCCATCACCCCCGGATACACCTAGTGAACCCCTCAGCGGGTCCCGGCGTAGACGCCGCGGGACCTCCCACTCATTCCCACTATCCCCCTGAGAGCCGCGGATCACAAAGGAGCCGCCTCAGATCTCGTCCCGCTAGATGGGTTCCCTGTCCATATCTGAGCGGTCCGACGCATCTGAGGGTGATGACAGGCGGTCATGAGCACACGGCAGATGTCACGTGCTCCATCAATGGCTGACAGCCTAGTGAATTATTACCCAGGGCTACCAGCCATTCCAACCACAAGATTAACCCCGAATGTCCCCTGTCAGGAGACACTCGGGCTCGGGCACACGACGCAGATCATACGTCACGTGCTCCATCTCTTGCTTAGTATAGGGAGGGGCAACGGTTCGCAACCTCTCATCTGTATGCCCGCCCACCGGCGTCGCCGGGGGTCCCCGGCAGAGAGTCCGTTGCGAATCGTATTCGCCCCTCCCCCTTGTAAACTACGCCCACCGGCAGCGCCGGGGGTCCTCGGCAGAGAGGCGGTTGCGGATTGTATTTGCCCCTCTCTGCTTATAATTTAATACCAGTCCCGTGCTGGCGGACACCCCTGCATCAGGGCGTACCCGCCAAGCAAACGGAGCACTTACATCATGGCTATGCCTTGATCCCGAAAAAGAAGCTGCCCAGGAGGTATATTATGGTCTTAAATGCCGGTTTTACTGGTTGAGTTGATGGCTGAGTGGTTAAGCTTCCCGTTTATGGAATGAAAAAAAAAAAAATGCCTTAGACAACACCTGGTGTCGCGCCAGAGGTACGTCTATCGCGGAAGTCAAGCTCAATCGATAACTCATCTGACTATGGATCAGAAGATTATAGGTACAACTCCTACCTGGCCGAGAACGTTACAAAGCAAACCAGTCATTATAACCCCGGGTATAGTCTAAAAACTGTCGCGGGAATCCTCCAAGTTTCTTCAGCAGAAAATCACAAATAAGCAAAACTAAGCAGGTTGGTGGACCCAGTTAAATCGTTGACAATCAGTAATTTCAGAAACTCGCCCTAGGCATTCTGCTTAAAAAAAAAAAAAAAAAAAAAGGAAAATCCCGTCAAAAATATCACCTTCCCTCACAATAGGCGATGCGGTTAATGACGCATCACCTCTAGAAGAGACGTCCTTAACCTACGTTTCAATTGACAGAAGGGGAACTCGGACGCACAGCTGGGCCTGGTGTCCCGCTTCCAAAATCTGACATCCCAACATACCTCCATTTGTTGGGCTTCACGGTGAACCGGCAGTTAATTCTATAGGAGCCTCCCGTCGGTCTGCTCCATAACATGTCATTACTTCGGGCTCTTCGATACCCTTCTAGACTCGTTAAGGCGATACGCTAATGACTTTTTTATTCGTCGGACCCAGGGACTCTAAACTCTGCCCTACCTCCAGACGTTCAAAATTTAGAGCTCGGCACTTTCGGAGTACCTTTTTCACCCGATTAACGGTCGGACCATGCAACGTGCTCCTTTTCCCGGCATTTAAATTTATACCAATAACATGGTTTTCCTTTACCGGCGGATAAACTACAAAAACTGTAAACGATATCTATAACTTTGTATGTATCCCCTTCTCATGTACAGCACCATGGAATTATTGTCTCTATATAAATAAATAATAATAATAATGGGCAGAGTTTCCCAACGCCACCTATCGTCGTCAACTAAAGGCATTACCCAGCCGGGATATACAGGTCCTTCTCAAAAAATTAGCATATAGTGCTAAATTTCATTATTTTCCATAATGTAATGATTAAAATTAAACTTTCATATATTTTATATTCATTACACACCAACTGAAATTTTTCAGGTCTTTTATTGTTTTAATACTGATGATTTTGGCATACAGCTCATGAAAACCCAAAAATCCTGTCTCAAAAAATTAGCATATTTCATCGGTCCAATAAAATAAAAGTGTTTTAAAACAAAATAAAAAAAACCATCAAATAATAATGTTCAGTTATGCACTCAATACTTGGTCGGGAATCCTTTTGCAGAAATGACTGCTTCAATGCGGCGTGGCATGGAGGCAATCAGCCTGTGACACTGCTGAGGTGTTATGGAGGCCCAGGATGCTTTGATAGCGGCCTTAAGCTCATCCAGAGTGTTGGGTCTTGCGTCTCTCAACTTTCTCTTCACAATATCCACAGATTCTCTATGGGGTTCAGGTCAGGAGAGTTGGCAGGCCAATTGAGCACAGTAATACCATGGTCAGTAAACCATTTACCAGTGGTTTTGGCACTGTGAGCAGGTGCCAGGTCGTGCTGAAAAATGAAATCTTCATCTCCATAAAGCATTTCAGCCGATGGAAGCATGAAGTGCTCCAAAATCTCCTGATAGCTAGCTGCATTGACCCTGCCCTTGATGAAACACAGTGGACCAACACCAGCAGCTGACATGGCACCCCACACCATCACTGACTGTGGGTACTTGACACTGGACTTCAGGCATTTTGGCATTTCCTTCTCCCCAGTCTTCCTCCAGACTCTGGCACCTTGATTTCCGAATGACATGCAAAATTTGCTTTCATCAGAAAAAAGTACTTGGGACCACTTAGCAACAGTCCAGTGCTGCTTCTCTGTAGCCCAGTGCTGCTTCTCTGTTTCTAGTTCAAAAGTGGCTTTACCTGGGGAATGCGGCACCTGTAGCCCATTTCCTGCACACGCCTGTGCACGGTGGCTCTGGATGTTTCTACTCCAGACTCAGTCCACTGCTTCCGCAGGTCCCCCAAGGTCTGGAATCGGTCCTTCTCCACAATCTTCCTCAGGGTCCGGTCACCTCTTCTCGTTGTACAGCGTTTTCTGCCACATTGTTTCCTTCCAACAGACTTCCCATTGAGGTGCCTTGATACAGCACTCTGGGAACAGCCTAATTGTTCAAAATTTCTTTCTGGGTCTTACCCTCTTGCTTGAGGGTGTCAATGATGGCCTTCTGGACATCAGTCAGGTCGGCAGTCTTACCCATGATGGGGGTTTTGAGTAAGGAACCAGGCAGGGAGTTTTTAAAAGCCTCAGGAATCTTTTGCATGTGTTTAGAGTTAATTAGTTGATTCAGAAGATTAGGGTAATAGGTCGTTTAGAGAACCTTTTCTTGATATGCTAATTTTTTGAGACAGGATTTTTGGGTTTTCATGAGCTGTATGCCAAAATCATCAGTATTAAAACAATAAAAGACCTGAAAAATTTCAGTTGGTGTGTAATGAATCTAAAATATATGAAAGTTTAATTGTAATCATTACATTATGGAAAATAATGAAATTTAGCACTATATGCTAATTTTTTGAGAAGGACCTGTAGATCAGACTTAACCGCTCCTTGAAAGCTGATTTGCTTGTCTGGTAGTCATTCTTAGATTCCTACAAGGGACATGCATGCGTAATGGCGCAGGAAACGCCGAGCACGGAACTAGGTCTAGAGGTTGTTGGAGATATCAATAATGGTATTGTCGCAATCTACGAAGAGCAATGGTGTAAATGAAAGTGGCTTGTTTATGGACCACATCCACCTGGGGCCGCAGCCCTGCGGTAGAGAACTTTTCACTAGTAACAGCCATAGAGCCTTGGGGTACCCATTTGGAAAACGCTAACACCAGCTTTCTAACCAAACATCCAGGAACCTCAAGAAGTTTGAACATTGTCCTCTCTCTCTCCGCCTTTCTACTGCGCCGCTTAGCGCTACTATGCCTTAGACACATATGATGACATCATATATAAAATTGTATAATTAATATTGGTATTAACATCTATATATCTATATTCTATACTGTGTATGACAACTTCCTAATTATTTGTTACAGTCTTGAAATCATTCATATATATTATATAGTGATTTATATTTATTCTCATTTTTATTATGAATTTTTATTTTCTGTATGGATTTGTTGTCATGCTATAGCACATTGAATTTATACAGTTTATTTATTCAGGCATTGTTCATGACGGCTCTCACGATTATTCGGGGGCACCATTTGGTTTTGGGCTCAATATTATTTCCATCTCCTCTGCCAGCGCATAACCAGATATGATATTTTTGTGGGACACTAATTACATGCGTTATCATTTATATTCAATACACGTTTTCTTACATTCATGTGCGGCCACCTGTCGGCTGTAATGCATCTGTTATATTACGTTAACTTTTGACCCATAGAACGCCCTATATCACGATGCTGTTATATGGTATTTACCTTCCATGCACGCAGACGCTGTTCGCGCATGCGCTGTGGGCGGTGGGTGCCGTGGAGGGCCGGATGCGTCGTCATGGAGATGGAGAGCGATGACTTCGGTCCTCCTCTCCATTCCCTGCGGCGCGCTCCGGCCGTTCGCGTCGCCTATGGCCCGCATCATGCGGGAATGAGCGCCGATTCGTGCATCAATTTCACATACTAGTATTTAAACCCCCCTTTTCCTGGGACAGACCACGCCTCCTGACGAAGCCGAGTGCGGTGAAACGCGCGTCGAGGCTGTCTTTCACCTCCCTCCCTGCCGGCACCATATGCTCCCCAATTATCATGGCACAAGGTAATGATCCACATATGAGCTCCAGCATGCTCTTTAGTTGCAGTTTGTCTTAGTAGGTCACGTAGTTGTGACCTTATTACGGATATTATTTCCGTTGTGGCAATATTTAATCAATTTGACTGAGTGCCCACGACTGCATAAAAGATCGACTATTCATGCCTGCATACGATTTTATGGTAATTTCATCACCAATTATTTATTACGGCAGGCACAATACTAGAATGTCATATATCACCAACTGCTGATCTTTGTATATGTATTACTGGCATGTAATAATCTTTTAGTCATGCAAGTGATTGCATTGTGCTGGGGTTATTTATGATTGATGATTTATGTCTGCACGCAATTCAATTAATTTTTTTGTCCTTATCTATTGGTAATCACACCAGCACATCTAAATTGCGGTAGACATAATACTAGTATGGTATTCGCCACTGACGTTTGCATACCTACCACTGGTTTTTGTCATTTCTGGCACTCAGCAAATGACTTTACAATAACATACTTCACTGGGGTATTGGCATGACAAGACCGTGATTTATCACTCATGCCTGCATGGTTGCCAGCGTGGAGGGAATGTTTTTGTGTTGTCTTTCTCATTTGCTGTCTATTTCCATCTGTTTGACAGGTTACTAGCTGTGTTTTAACATCGTTCTCACTATTTTTTGTCCATAAGTCTCACATACTTGCATGTTAATTTTGCTTCAATTAATTGATATTTTTGCTAAATATACCTCTCATTGTGATATTATATCTATACATTGGCTTTTAGCCTCTGACCCCAATAATCTGATAGGGGCACATATTTGATTCATTATTTCTTTTCTTGCTTTGGTTGCATATGCCTTAGACACGTCTGGTGTCGTGCCAGATTTACGTCTATCGCTGAAGATGTGATGGTTTAACTCTCTGTTGTCTTCCAATTGGCAGGCCTTCAAATTGTTCCAAGTCTCAGTGACACCGGCTTCCTGGCAGGTCTACGGTAAGGCATGGGAGGAATGGAGCTCCTTAATCAGGGGAAGGCCAGTAGATACTTGTAATCGGGCCAGATGCGACGTGTGGGTAGAACTCCTGAATCTGCTCAGGAATAGAGGCACGTCGGGTACGGCAGCGCAGCGACACTTAGCAGGAATAGAGGAGCGTCGGGTACGGCAGCGCAGCGACACTTAGCAGGAATAGAGGAGCGTCGGGTACGGCAGCGCAGCGACACTTAGTAGGAATAGAGGAGCGTCGGGTACGGCAGCGCAGCGACACTTAGTAGGAATAGAGGAGCGTCGGGTACGGCAGCGCAGCGACACTTAGAGGAATAGAGGAGCGTCGGGTACGGCAGCGCAGCGACACTTAGTAGGAATAGAGGAGCGTCGGGTACGGCAGCGCAGCGACACTTAGCAGGAATAGAGGAGCGTCGGGTACGGCAGCGCAGCGACACTTAGTAGGAATAGAGGAGCGTCGGGTACGGCAGCGCAGCGACACTTAGTAGGAATAGAGGAGCGTCGGGTACGGCAGCGCAGCGACACTTAGTAGGAATAGAGGAGCGTCGGGTACGGCAGCGCAGCGACACTTAGCAGGAATAGAGGAGCGTCGGGTACGGCAGCGCAGCGACACTTAGTAGGAATAGAGGAGCGTCGGGTACGGCAGCGCAGCGACACTTAGCAGGAATAGAGGCACGTCGGGTACGGCAGCGCAGCGACACTTAGCAGGAATAGAGGAGCGTCGGGTACGGCAGCGCAGCGACACTTAGTAGGAATAGAGGAGCGTCGGGTACGGCAGCGCAGCGACACTTAGTAGGAATAGAGGAGCGTCGGGTACGGCAGCGCAGCGACACTTAGTAGGAATAGAGGAGCGTCGGGTACGGCAGCGCAGCGACACTTAGCAGGAATAGAGGAGCGTCGGGTACGGCAGCGCAGCGACACTTAGTAGGAATAGAGGAGCGTCGGGTACGGCAGGAATAGAGGAGCGTCGGGTACGGCAGCGCAGCGACACTTAGTAGGAATAGAGGAGCGTCGGGTACGGCAGGAATAGAGGCGCGTCGGGTACGGCAGCGCAGCGACACTTAGTAGGAATAGAGGAGCGTCGGGTACGGCAGCGCAGCGACACTTAGTAGGAATAGAGGAGCGTCGGGTACGGCAGGAATAGAGGAGCGTCGGGTACGGCAGCGCAGCGACACTTAGTAGGAATAGAGGAGCGTCGGGTACGGCAGGAATAGAGGGCGCGTCGGGTACGGCAGCGCAGCGACACTTAGTAGGAATAGAGGAGCGTCGGGTACGGCAGGAATAGAGGAGCGTCGGGTACGGCAGCGCAGCGACACTTAGTAGGAATAGAGGAGCGTCGGGTACGGCAGCGCAGCGACACTTAGTAGGAATAGAGGAGCGTCGGGTACGGCAGAATAGAGGAGCGTCGGGTACGGCAGCGCAGCGACACTTAGTAGGAATAGAGGAGCGTCGGGTACGGCAGGAAATAGAGGCGCGTCGGGTACGGCAGCGCAGCGACACTTAGTAGGAATAGAGGAGCGTCGGGTACGGCAGGAATAGAGCGGTCGGTACGCAGCGCAGCGACACTTAGTAGGAATAGAGGAGCGTCGGGTACGGCAGCGCAGCGACACTTAGTAGGAATAGAGGAGCGTCGGGTACGGCAGGAATAGAGGAGGCGTCGGGTACGGCAGCGCAGCGACACTTAGTAGGAATAGAGGAGCGTCGGGTACGGCAGGAATAGAGAGCGCGTCGGGTACGGCAGCGCAGCGACACTTAGTAGGAATAGAGGAGCGTCGGGTACGGCAGCGCAGCGACACTTAGTAGGAATAGAGGAGCGTCGGGTACGGCAGCGCAGCGACACTTAGAGGAATAGAGGCAGCGTCGGGTACGGCAGCGCAGCGACACTTAGCAGGAATAGAGGAGCATCGGGTACGGCAGCGCAGCGACACTTAGTAGGAATAGAGGAGCGTCGGGTACGGCAGCGCAGCGACACTTAGTAGGAATAGAGGAGCGTCGGGTACGGCAGCGCAGCGACACTTAGTAGGAATAGAGGGCGTCGGGTACGGCAGCGCAGCGACACTTAGCAGGAATAGAGGAGCGTCGGGTACGGCAGCGCAGCGACACTTAGTAGGAATAGAGGAGCGTCGGGTACGGCAGGAATAGAGAGAGGCGTCGGGTACGGCAGCGCAGCGACACTTAGCAGGAATAGAGGGCGTCGGGTACGGCAGCGCAGCGACACTTAGTAGGAATAGAGGAGCGTCGGGTACGGCAGCGCAGCGACACTTAGCAGGAATAGAGGAGCGTCGGGTACGGCAGCGCAGCGACACTTAGCAGGAATAGAGGAGCGTCGGGTACGGCAGCGCAGCGACACTTAGCAGGAATAGAGGAGGTCGGGTACGGCAGCGCAGCGACACTTAGCAGGAATAGAGGAGCGTCGGGTACGGCAGCGCAGCGACACTTAGCAGGAATAGAGGAGCGTCGGGTAGGCAGCGCAGCGACACTTAGTAGGAATAGAGGAGCGTCGGGTACGGCAGCGCAGCGACACTTAGTAGGAATAGAGGCGCGTCGGGTACGGGGCGCGGAGCGATACTTAGCAGGAACAGCCTTTTTTCTTTCTGCTTTTAGGTTGGGGCGACGTTACTAAATACTCCCCATCAGGCAAGCCGTTAAAGGCTGGAAGAGGCTCCAACCTACTCAGGAACGTCGCCGCCCCGCGTCTCTAAGTCTGTCACACGATATCATCATAATCTCGACGTCATTTACAAGTCGCAGTACGAGGCGACCCTAATATCTACAGCGCTTGCAATTGCATTTTCGGGGCGCATCGGCGAACTTGCGCCGCGGTTTAAAAACAACATCAGTCGGTTGACCCACGAGGACATCGTCATATATAGCAACGCTTTACACATTAAAGTTCGGATCCAAAAATGCGATCCCACCGGTAGAGGTGCGTGAGTCTCGCTCAAGGCTTTAGACGGCCCGATATGCCCGGTAAAAATAGTGAAGCGCTTCACGTTTATAAGACACGACAGTAGATTCTTCCTCACACACCGACGGGTCCCCATTTACCAAATATCATTTTCCCACAATCTCTAAACATTGTATGGAGGCAGTCGGCGGTAACCCAAAACAATTTGGGACTAGAGTTGAGCGATACTTCCCGACATCAAGAAGTATCGGATCGGAATGGGTATCACCGATACCCAAAAGTGTCGGCGATTCCGATACCGGAAATCCAATGCAAGTCTATGGGACAGAAATATCGGAATTAAAAAAAAAAACAAAAAAAAAAAAAAACAAAACAACCCCTTCCTTTCAATGTAAACACTAAATATGCACACACAGAATACATATATATATATATAATATATACATGTCATTGTGACTCTAGACTTCGGAGTGAGCAGACGTGTCTGTCTGCTCTCTGCAAGTCAGAGGATATAACAAGGCGCCGTGCTACTGGCAGCCCATTGCAGCAGCAGCTACTCTTTTGTTTCTTTTGTCTCTGTATGTTGTCTGTCCTTTTGGACATTCTTTTGGACTTTCTACTGACTTTGGTACCTTTATGGACTCCTAATTTGCAACCGCGGATTGATGGATGGTTTATACTCTGGATCGCACTGTTCCTGTTTGACGGACCATTGTGGGAAGGTGGAAACCATTTACCCATTCAACCAACTGCCTCTGGACACGCAGCTCTGGATCAGCACCTGGATCTGCCACTACTACGTACATTCCCCTACAGGTACATGCAACTCCTAAATGGATACCAGTAATGCGACACACCCATGGACATGAATTTAATGCAACCACTACCAGCTACTAGTGTTGAGCGATATTGCTCGATATCTAAAAATATCGTATCGAAATGGTATCGCCGATATCACTAAATATCGTCGATATCCGATTCTGATACCGGAAGTCCCATGTAAGTCTATGGGAACAAAATATCGCAACAAAAAAAACCCTTTCTTTCGTTGTAAACACAAAATATACACACATAGAATACACATATATATATATATATATATATAACTACATGCATTGTGAAAAATATTAATATATATATTTACACATAATATATATATATATTATATATATATATATACATACCGTATTTTTTGGACCATAAGACGCACTTTTTTCCCCCCAAAATTTGGGGGAAAATGGGGTGCGCCTTATGGTCCCAACATACCAAAAAATCCGGTGGCGGCGGCGGTCCCGGTGGCGGCGGCAGCCTTCCTGTGGTGTCTGGCCAGCAGCGGGGCTCTGTGCTGCGTGGGGGGCTCCGCCGGCATTTCCCTCTTAGCCGGACAGCCCCCCGCAGCTCCGCTGCTGCGGCCTCCTGATACATGGCCGCCAGGGGCCTCCGGTGGCGGTCCCGACGAAGTCTTCCGTGCGGTGGTTCCGGGGCAGCAGCCGGCTCTGTGCTGCAGGGGGCTCTGCCGGCATTTCGGTCTTAGCCGGAAAGCCCCCCGCAGCTCCGCTCCCTCCTGCATCTCGGTGGCGTCCTCAAACATGGCCGCCAGGGGACTCCGGTAAGATGGCCGCCGAATCTCATTCAAGTCTCGGCAACGAGATCTCGTCTCCCGAGATCTCAGCGGCCATCTTACCGGAGTCCCCTGGCGGCCATGTTTGAGGACGCCACCGAGATGCAGGAGGGAGCGGAGCTGCGGGGGGCTTTCCGGCTAAGACCAAATGCCGGCGGAGCCCCCCTGCAGCACAGAGCCGGCTGCTGCCCCGGAACCACCGCACGGAAGACTTCGTCGGGACCGCCACCGGAGGCCCCTGGCGGCCATGTATCAGGAGGACGCAGCAGCGGAGCTGCGGGGGGCTGTCCGGCTAAGAGGGAAATGCCGGCGGAGCCCCCCACGCAGCACAGAGCCCCGCTGCTGGCCAGACACCACAGAGCACAGGAGGCTGCATTGGGACCACCGCTATGGGATGTGAGTACCATATATTGCACAGCGACCCCACAGAGCACAGCCACCCCACACAGCACAGCCACCCCACACAGCACAGCCACCCCACAGAGCACCCCTGCAACACAGAGCACTTCGGACTGTAAGACGGACCCCCATTTGACACATTTTTTTTTTCCCTGTTTTCCTTCTGAAAATTTGGGGTGCGTCTTATGGTCCGGTGCGTCTTATAGTCCGAAAAATACGGTATATTTATAGTTTATACACTTCTACATAGTAAAATAGACTCTGATTCAATTGCCGGGTAAAGCCGTGACATACCCCATAGAAGTCGACGGGCTCGGTGCCGAGTACCCCCAAAACCTCTGGCTCTGTGCGACTCAACTTGGGCGTCACGAACAGGATTCTGTAGCTCGCTATAAGCGAGTCCTGTGTGCCTGAATTGAACTGGTTTTGTGCTTGAGAATTGCTAAAATCATCAGAGAATGTATTTGCCATTTTTCAGCCATATCTGCGTCACGACGAGGCACTGGTGAAGAAGAAGGGCGTGCTCTTCGTGGGTGTACACTCACTCAGTGGTGCGAAAACGATGGCCGACCACTGTAAATGGTACTGCAATGTAACATCGTGCCCCACAGCTCTTCAGTTCCGCCTCCTCATCCTCCTCAGTGTGCGGAAACTAACACGAAGGTCCCGCCTCCCTACAAAAGAGGGGCCCTCTCCAGATGCTAATGACACATGTGACTTGGCAGAGATGGCTAATGGACACGAGCAGAAGTGTGAAGGGATGGAGCAGTCAGAGCGCTCCCCCCACGGAAGCGACCCGATCGCCACGGAACCACCGTTGGGCACCCGGCCTGGAAACCCTCCTACGCTGCAAGAAGCGGAGGATACCCTAAGAGGCCTGGCCCGGCACCGGGAGGAGGTCGCCAGGATGGAAGCCAGCTGGCGTGCCCTAAAACTAAACTTGGAGCGGCGCCAATCCCTCTTACCTGAAGTGTCTGTACTGGAAGCTGAGGCACCCGTTCTAGTAGAGGAGCCCTTGCAATGTGATCCGGTTGACGTTGTCGCAGTGGAGGCACCCGTTCCTGGAAAAAACTCTGCACCGGCAGCACCCCAGATCCCGCTGTCTGCCCCTGTCGCTGAGACAGAAGAAGCGACACCCGTTCTCATGGAGGAGGCCGCGCAGGCACCAGAGGTCTACCTGCCTGTACCGGAGCCCCGACTGTCATCTGTTCCAGAGCCGGCTGCTTCCTCCGCAGGTGAGCGCCGCCAGGACTGGGGGGCGCCAGGAGAGCTGCTGCAAACCGGACACTGTAAGCTGCAGTTTGATGGTGGAGACATGGAGCAGCTGGTGGAGAATTACAACCGGCGTCAGGAGGAAGAGTGGAGACGTTGGGAGCGGGAAGCAGAGAGACAAAGGGAGCAGCGAGAAACCCAAAAGCTTCGCCAACGTCAGCTGGAGAAGGACCGGGCAGATAAGGACCGGATGAGAAAAGATAAAGGAACCCTGTGGGAGCCGCGGCGTAAGGGTGCAGTACGGAGCTTTAAATTGAAAGGTGGTTGGGGCTTCATCCAGGAGCCTGGACTTTATTTAGAAGTCTTTGTGACCCGGCGGGACGTGGAGACTCACCTCCCAGAAGGACACCCGGGGAGGGACCTGTTGCCAGGAGACTTGGTGACTTACACCCGACACTGGGGTTACAATGGATGGTACGCCCTAAATGTTACCAGGTGCGACCCCTACTCCCCAGAGTGTCAGGAACCTGTGAGACCCTCGGAGCCTTCAGCCTCCCACATCCAGGCCTCTGCAAAAGTGCCCACCCCACGCCGTAAATCTCCCCAGCCTCCCTCAGTGGTCTCCTCAGCAGCCCCAGCTATGGACATGATAAGTATAGCTGGCCCGTACCCAGCGCCTGTTAGGCCCCCTGGGGTTCGTTCAGTCCGGGACATAGGGTTCCAGACCCGGAGGGAGATGAAAGAGGTGGCCACACAGACCCAGATAGCGGGTCACGACTTGACTGTACAGGCCACACGACGTCATCAGGTCCTGGTGGTCCTTGGTGCCTCGGATGTTTGGCAAGCATCAGAAGAGTACCAGGTGGTACCTGGAACACCCCTGCCAAAGAATTATAAATAACCCGGACAGGGTCCCTGTATGTAAATAGTTAAATTGTTGATGTACCCGGAGGGTGAATGTTCATAAAAAAGTTTTTTAATTTAAAAAAAAAAAACAAAACACAGTTTTCATTACTTTTATTACAGTCTCATCCTGCGACGCCATCGATCTCCTGTAAAAAAAAGAAAAAAAAAAAGTATACCACCTGACCGACGCAGTCCATAGTAACGAGTGTCCCACGACGATCCAGCTCTGCTACATCAGAATGACAGGCAGAGCCTGTCATCCCGGCGCAGCACAGCTGATTACCTGCTTCCCCGGCGGTGACGTCATCGGACTGGTTTACGGCCGGGATTACCCTGCAGTCACTGCAGTTATCGCGAAAAACTGCATGTGACCGCCAGGGAGAAGATAATGGCGCCATCAAGCAGTCCAGGACGTGACCGCCGGAGATCTTCTGCCAGGTAAGTGCCGCTGACTCCTGACAGACCCGACCGACGGACACTCACAGTGACAGTGACAAATCCGATTCCGGTATTCAATATGACGAAAATATCGGTATTCGGAATCGAAAGGCCGATACAGCTAATATCGGCCGATACCCGATATTTGCAGTATCGTATCGCTCAACACTACCAGCTACAGTTCCACAATACACACAGCTTCAACCTTGTTGGTTACTGATGCAGCCATCCGTGTACAGAGGAGAACACTGGAAACAGTCAGATATGGCGCGGACTGGAGCAAAGGACAGGGACACTGATGTGCTGGTTGCCCCTAAGTCTGTCACTAAACGTGTTGTATATTCAAGGGATCGACTTCTGGAGCTGAGCAGGATGAAGGCTACTACAGCTGCGGACATACCACTTATTCCCTGTGAAGTGTGGAGACCTTTCAGAGGCTGCAGAGCAGGAAAAAAGGTGAAGTCCAGGAGAAGAAGGTTTAAACCTGCAGTCCCATCCATTATGGGTAATGTACGATCGCTGGGAAATAAGACGGATGAACTTCTAGCTCTGTGTAAAACCCACTTGGAGTACAAGGAATGCAGTCTCATGTGCTTCACAGAAACCTGGTTACATGGGGATGTTCCTGATTCAAGTGTTTTGATTCCAGGGTTTCACATGGTCCGGGCTGATAGAGACAAAGCTAAGTCTGGTAAGAAAAGGGTGGTGGAGTGATATTATACATTAATAACAGATGGTGCAATCAGCGTCATATTACTGTTAAAGAAATTCACTGCAGCCAAAATATTGAACTCTTAGCAGTTGGCCTCAGGCCCTACTATTTACCTAGAGAATTTTCCATTTGCATTACAGTAGTCCTGTATATCCCTCCATCCGCAAATCAAGAGGCGGCTGGGGAAGTATTGTCAGGGGTGTTAGACCGCATTCAGACAAAGCACCCAAACTCGTTAACTGTAATCTCTGGGGACTTTAACAGAGCCATGATCTCAAAGACTCTAGCAAAGTTTTATGAATATGTTTAATGTGCCACAAGAGACAGCAGTATACTGGATCTCCTCTATGCGAATGTTAAAGATGCCTATTCATCATCTGCACTGCCCCCCCTGGGGAAATCAGACCACAACCTCATACTGCTGTCTCCATCATACCAAACTGTTGTCAGTAAACAGCCAGCCACAATAAAATTAATTAGGAAGTGGACTCCAGCGGCAGAAATGGCTCTACGAGACTGTTTTGACCTCACAGACTGGGAGGTGATTTGCGACAGGGGAGAGCATGATAATGTAAATGATATTGTCGGGCGAGTAACGGATTATATAAATTTTTGTACTGACACTGTTGTACCAGCTAAAAAGATTTGATGTTATGCAAATAACAAACCTTGGATTACAAAAGAATTGAAACACTTACTAAACAAGAAAAAACTGGCATTTAAAATGAAGGATACTAAGAAACTGAAATTGATACAAAGGGACTTAAAGGGGAAAATTAAGAATGCCCGTGAGGCATTCCGAATTAAATTAGAAAATAAACTGTCACACAACAATTCCATGGAGGTGTGGTCGGGCATGAAACAGCTAACTGGGTTTAAGGCAAAGTCGGAGCATGGGGAAGTGGATCTTCCCTGGGCTAATGAAATGAATGAGTTTTTCAACAGATTCACCAGCACAAGCACAGCGTCATCAGAAATGGGGGATGGATCTGGGAAAAGATCTGCAGCATTGACATTGGGGGATAAGCTGCCTGCCTTAACTGTCTCCCAAAGCGACGTGAGAAGACAGTTTAGCAGACTTGTTATTGGCAAAGCAGCTGGGCCTGATGGCCTCAGCCCACATGTCCTCAGAGCATGTGCCAACCAACTGTGTACTGTCTTCCAGCGCCTGTTTAACTGGAGCCTTCAATCACAGGGGGTACCAGAACTGTGGAAGACCACCTGCCTGGTGCCGGTTCCTAAGACCACTTTTCCAACTTCCCTACAAGACTATCGTCCAGTGGCCTTAACATCGCATGCTATGAAGTCCTTGGAGAGAATAATACTCGCCTACTTGTGCCCGAGGGTGAGGGCCTACACTGACCCCCTGCAGTTTGCGTACCAGCAGAGATTGGGGGTGGATGATGCTGTAGCGTCTCTGCTACATACAATGCATTCGTTCTTGGACAATGATGGAACTGCAGTGCGCGCTATGTTCTTTGACTTCTCTAGTGCTTTCAATACCTACAGCCGCTCTTACTACGTAATAAGTTGACTGCTATGGCGGTAGATGAGGGGATGGTGAACTGGATAAATGACTACCTGACAGACAGGCCGCAGTTTGTAAGGATGGGGGAGGTGGTATCTGGCAGTGTACGGAGCAGTGTGGGAGCCTCTCAGGGTACAGTGCTGTCACCCTTCCTCTTCTCATTGTATACAGCTGACTTTCAGTATAAATCTGATTTTTGTCACCTCCAAAAATTCTCAGATGACTCCGTGATTGTAGGGGGCATAGTGGGGGGCCGGGGGGAGGAGGAATATAGAAGGGTGGTTTCTGACTTTGTGGATTGGTGTCAGACTAACGGTCTAGAACTAAATGTAAAGAAAACCAAGGAGATGGTGGTGAGTTATAGAAGGAAAAAGGAGGATTACATACCAATCACCATTGCTGGCCAGGAGGTTGAGATTGTTGAGAGCTACAAATATTTGGGGGTTCACCTTGACAGTAAACTCGATTGGAGGTGTCATACAGAAAAGGTTTACAAGAAGGGAATGAGCAGACTGTACTTTCTGCGGAAGCTCAGGTCGTTCAATGTGTGCAGTAAAATGCTGGAGATGTTCTACCAGTCCGTTGTAGCAAGCGCCATCTTTTTTGCTATCATTTGCTGGGGCAGTAGTGTGCGAGTAGCTGACGCTAATAAACTCAACAAACTTATCAAGAAGGCAAGAGCGGCTGTTGGCCTCCATCTTGACTCTTTTGAGGAGGTATTGGAGGATAGAATTCAGAAGAAGTGTAGGGCAATAATGAACAATAACACACACCCACTATACGAGCTGTTCTTGAATCAGAAGAGCACATTCAGCAGCCGTCTAATCCTACTAAGGTGCAAGGAGAAATTCAGGAAATCGTTTGTACCTACTGCTATGGGGATGTATATTAATTTCCTAAGGGTGGCAGAAAAATAATGACTGATGGTTGGTGTACTAATGTCAATTAACACTATCTTATATATACATGAACTACACACTTTTATTTATTATGTAATGTTGGTATACCTGTGCAAGATTTGTGTCCTAATATTTTATGTACTGCTGTTTGTATTGCTGCTGTAATACTGTAATTTCCCCCCGGGATCAATAAAGTGTATCGTATATATATATATATATATATATATATATATATATATATATATATAACATATACACACACACATATATTTATAGTTCATACATTTCTACATAGTAAAACAGCCTCTGATTCAACTGCCGGGTAAAACCGGCCGATACCAGATATTTGCAGTATCGGAATGCTCAACACTATTCGGGACACATCCCTTCAGAATAGGTGCGGCCACCGAAGCTGCTAGGGCCGGCGTATCGGAAGCTGAAGTCCAGAGATTAGGCCGCTGGAAATCCGCATGTTTAGCAAGATATATAAGGCCAAATCTGCCCTAACACCTCTCGTTTCTTTCAGGCGGCCACAAACCCACAGTTTGGGTACTAGCGCATTCTTACGTTTATGGGGCGTACAAACGGGCCAGCAGACGCCCGGATTATAAAAAAAAAAAAAAAAAAAAAAAGTGGAACTGTAGTTCATCTGGAGCAGCATCTGAAGGCTGCGGTGGCAGCAAATATTCCAATGTGGCTAAGACTGCCAAAGGGCCGGTGATGTTGGTATTTGCACGCCAATGGAATCGACCTAGCCGAGAAAAAAGGCACCGAACTATACGTAATGATGTTGACAGATATACGACACTCTGCCTGCCGGCCCTGATATGGTGATGGTGGTGCGGTCTGACATAATACCACGCGCTGTCCGGCATGGAGCAAAAGATCCGAAAGCCATCAACAAATCAAGAAAGAAAATAAACACAAAAATGGCAAAATCCAGCTGAGAAAACTACAGCATGGTGGTTACCCACCACAATCTGCAAAAGGACAATTCCAACCTACCGAGACTGGACGGCGTTCATCTGAATGATATCGGACTCGTTAGATTATTAAACATTTTACAGGATGGGTTTGAACAGGTCGTTGTGTGGGGGTCGGAGTCCTGTGTAGGTATACCCATGATCCTCCGTGGCGGTAGTATGGGGGGGGCAACGGTTCGTAACCTCTCATCTGCCTGCTCGGCCACCGGCGGCGCCTTGGACCCTCGGCAGAGAGTCCGTTGCGGATCGTATTTGCCCCTCTCTGCTCATAGTCTACGCCCACCGGCGGCGCCGGGGGTTCTCAGCAGAGAGGCGGTTGCGGATAGTATTTGCCCCTCCCGGCTTATAATTTAAATAAACTGTGACCGACCTGTTCAACCCATCCAGGCCTGTTGTGTTTTGTTGTTATGGGATTGGCGGGAGGCGGGGAAGCACCGCTATACGCCACAAGGGTCTCTTCAGTTTTGCCGTTTTTGCTTGCTCTCCTCAGCAACCAAATCATAACAGCACCACCATAGACAGCCTCTGTATTATAATGCATCCCCATAGGCAGCCTCTGTATTATAGAGCACCCCCATAGGCAGCCTCTGTATTATAATGCACCCCCATAGACAGACTCTGTATTATAATGCACCCCCATAGGCAGCCTCTGTATTATAATGCACCCCCATAGGCAGCCTCTGTATTATAGCACCCATAGCATCTGTAGTAATGCACCCCCCATAGACAGCCTCTATAGTATAATGCACCCCCATAGGCAGCCTCTATAGTATAATGCACCCCCATAGGCAGCCTCTGTATTATAATTCACCCCATAGGCAGCCTCTGTATTATAATGCAGCCCCATAGACATCCTCTATATTATAATGCACCCCCATAGACAGCCTCTGTATTATAATGCACACCCATAGGCAGCCTCTGTATTATAATGCACCTCCATAGGCAGCCTCTGTAGTATAATGCACCCCCCATAGACAGCCTCTATAGTATAATGCACCCCCATAGGCAGCCTCTATATTATAATGCACCCCCATAGGCAGCCTTTGTATTATAATGCACCCCCACAGACAGCCTCTGTAGTATAATGCACCCCCATAGACAGCCTCTGTATTATAATGCACCCCCCATAGACAGCCTCTGTAGTATAATGCACCCCCATAGGCAGCCTCTGTATTATAATGCACCCCATAGACAGCCTCTTATTATAATCACCCCCATAGACAGATTCTGTATTATATTGCACCCCCATAGACAGCCTCTGTATTATAATGCACCCCCATAGAAGCCTCTGTATTATAATGCACACCCATAGACAGCCTCTGTATTATAATGCACCCCATAGACAGCCTCTATCATAATGCACCCCCATAGACAGCCTCTGTAGTATAATGCACCCCATAGACAGCCTCTGTATTATAATGCACCCCATAGGAGCTCTATATTATAATGCACCCCCATAGACAGCCCTGTATTATAATGCACCCCCATAGACAGCCTCTGTATTATAATGCACCCCATAGACAGCCTCTTATATAATGCACCCCATAGACAGCCTCTGTATTATAATGCACCCCCATAGACATCCTCTATTATAATGCACTCCCCATAGGCAGCCTCTGTAGTATAATGCAGCCACCATAGACAGCCTTATTATAATCACCCCATAGTAGCTCTGTATTATAATGCACCCCCATAGACAGCCTCTGATTATAATGCACCCCCATAAACAGCCTCTGTATTATAATGCACCCCATAGACAGCCTCTATTATAATGCACCCCCATAGACAGCCTCTGTATTATAATGCACCCCATAGGCAGCCTCTGTAGTATAATGCACCCCCATAGACAGCCTCTGCTTATAATGCACCCCCATAGACAGCCTCTTATAAATGCACCCCATAGACAGCCTGTATTATAATGCACCCCCATAGACGCCTCTGTATTAATGCACCCCATAGACGCCTTATATAATGCACCCCCATAGACAGCCTTTATAGTACATGCACCCCATAGCACCTCTGATATAAATGACCCCCATAGCACCCATAAGCCCCTTATATAATGCACCCCCATAGACAGCCTCTGTATTATAATGCACCCAATAGCACCTCTGATATAATGCACCCCATAGCAGCCTCTGTATTATAATGCACCCCCATAGACAGCCTCTGTATTATAATGCACCCCCATAGACGCCTCTGTATATAATGCACCCCATAGACAGCCTCTGTATTATAATGCACCCCCAAGACGCTCTGTATATAAGCCCCCATAACAGCCTCTTATTATAATGCACCCCATAGACAGCCTCTGTATTATAATGCACCCCATAGACAGCCTCTGTATTATAATGCACCCCATAGACAGCCTCTGTATATAAATGCACCCATAGCAGCCCTGTATATAATGCACCCCATAGACAGCCTCTTATATAATGCACCCATAACAGCCTCTGTATTATAATGCACCCCCATAGACAGCTAGCCCCTGTATTATAATGCCCCCCATAGACAGCCCGTATAAATGCACCCCATAACACCCTTATTATAATGCACCCCATAGACACCTCTGACTATAATGCACCCCCATAGACAGCCCTTATATAATGCACCCCAAGCATACAAGCTGTATATAAGCACCCCATAGCCCTCTGTATTATAAGCACCCCCATAGCAGCCTCGTATATAAGCACCCCCATAGACAGCCTCTGTATTATAATGCACCCCCATAGACAGCCTCTGTATTATAATGCACACCCCATAGACAGCCTCTGTATATAATGCACCCCATAGACAGCCTCTGTATTATAATGCACCCATAGCGCCCTGTATTATAATGCACCCCATAGACAGCCTCTGTATTATAATGCACCCCCATAAAGCACTCTGTATTATAATGCACCCCCATAGCAGCCTCTGTATTATAATGCACCCCCATAGCAGCCTCTGTATTATAAGCACCCATAGACAGCCTCTGTATTTAATGCACCCCCATAGGCAGCCTCTGTATTAATGCACCCCATAACAGCCTCTGTATTATAATGCACCCCCATAGACAGCCTGTATTATAATGCACCCCATAGACAGCCTCTGTATTATAATGCACCCCATAGACAGCTCTGTATTTTAATGCACCCCCATAGACAGCCTCTGTATTATAATGCACCCCCATAGCAGCCTCTGTATTATAATGCACCCCCATAGCAGCCTCTGTATTATAATGCACCCCATAACAGCCTCTGTATTATAATGCACCCCATAGACAGCCTCTGTATATAATCACCCCATAGACAGCCTGTATTATAATGCACCCCATAGACAGCCTCTGTATTATAATGCACCCCCATAGCGCCTCTATATTCATAGGCCTTGATTAATGCACCCCATAGAGTCTTATTATAAGCACCCCAGAAGCCCTGTAATAATGCCCCTAGACACCTCTTATATAATGCACCCATAGCGCCTCTTATTAAAGCCCCATAGCCCTTATATAATGCCCCCATGCAGCCTTGTATTATAGCCCCATAGCCTCTGTATTATAATGCACCCCCTAAACCCTGTTTATATGCACCATAGGCCTTTATATAATCCCCCATAGCGCTTATTAAATCACCCAAAGACAGCCCTTATTTAATGCACCCCATAACAGCTCTGTATTATAATGCACCCCATGACAGCCCTTATAATCACCCATAGCGCCTTGTATATAATGCACCCCCATAGACGCCTCTGTATTAATGCACCCATAGAGCTCTGTATTAATGCACCCATAGCCTGTTATAATGACCCATGCAGCCTCTGTATTATAATGCACCCATAGCAGCTCTTATTAAATGCACCCCATAGACAGCCTCTGTATTATAATGCAACCCCATAGACAGCCTCTGTATTATAATGCACCCCCATAGACAGCCTCTGTATTATAAATGCACCCCATAGACAGCCTCTGTATTATAATGCACCCCATAGACAGCCTCTGTATTATAATGCACCCCATAGACAGCCTCTGTATTATAATGCACCCCCATAGACAGCCTCTGTATTATAATGCACCCCATAGACAGCCTCTGTATTATAATGCACCCCCATAGACAGCCTCTGTATTATAATGCACCCCCATAGACAGCCTCTGTATATAATGCACCCCAAAAATTTTTTTTAATGCACCCCATAGACAGCCTCTAGTATTATAATGCACCCCCATAGGCAGCCTCTGTATTATAATGCACCCCATAGACAGCCTCTAGTATTATAATGCACCCCCATAGACAGCCTCTGTATTATAATGCACCCCATAGGACAGCCTCTATATTATAATGCACCCCCATAGCAGCCTCTGTATTATAATGCACCCCCATAGACAGCCTCTGTATTATAATGCACCCCCATAGGCAGCCTCGTATTATAATGCACCCCATAGACAGCCCTCTGTATTATAATGCACCCCCATAGACAGCCTCTGTATATAATGCACCCCCATAGACAGCCTCTGTATTATAATGCACCCCATAGACAGCCTCTGTATTATAATGCACCCCCATAGACAGCCTCTGTATATAATGCACCCCACATAGACAGCCTCTGTATTAAATGCACCCCATAGACAGCCTCTGTATTATAATGCACCCCCATAGACAGCCTCTGTATTATAATGCACCCCCATAGACAGCCTCTGTATTATAATGCACCCCAACAGCCTCTGTATTATAATGCACCCCATAGACAGCCTCTGTATTATAATGCACCCCCATAGGCAGCCTCTTATTATAATGCCCCCATAGACAGCCACAGCCTCTGTATTATAATGCACCCCATAGACAGCCTCTGTATTATAATGCACCCCCATAGACAGCCTCTGTATTATAATGCACCCCATAGACAGGGCCCCTGTATTATAATGCACCCCCATGCAGCCTCTGTATTATAATGCACCCCCATAGACAGCCTCTGTATTATAATGCACCCCCATAGACAGCCTCTGTATTATAATGCACCCCCATAGCAGCCTCCCCCCCCCCCCCCCCCCCCCCCCCCCCCCCCCCCCCCCCCCCCCCCCCCCCCCCCCCCCCCCCCCCCCCCATAGACAGCCTCTATTATAATGCACCCCCATAGACAGCCTCTGTATTATAATGCACCCCCATAGACAGCCTCTGTATTATAATGCACCCCCATAGACAGCCTCTGTATTATAATGCACCCCCATAGGCAGCCTCTGTATTATAATCACCCCATAGACAGCCTCTGTATTATAATGCACCCCCATAGACAGCCTCTATATTATAATGCCACCCCCATAGACAGCCTCTGTATTATAATGCACCCCCATAGACAGCCTCTGTATTAATGCACCCCATAGCAGCCTCTGTATTATAATGCACCCCCATAGACAGCCTCTGTATTATAATGCACCCCATAGCAGCCTCTGTATTATAATGCACCCCATAGACAGCCTCTGTATTATAATGCACCCCCATAGACAGCCTCTGTATTATAATGCACCCCCATAGACAGCCTCTGTATTATAATGCACCCCCATAGACAGCCTCTGTATTATAATGCACCCCATAGACAGCCTCTGTATTATAATGCACCCCAATAGCAGCCTCTGTATTATAATGCACCCCATAGACAGCCTCTGTATTATAATGCACCCCCATAGCAGCCTCTGTATTATAATGCACCCCATAGCAGCCTCTGTATTATAATGCACCCCCATAGGCAGCCTCTGTATTATAATGCACCCCCATAGACAGCCTCTGTATTATAAATGCACCCCCATAGACAGCCTCTGTATTATAATGCACCCCCATAGACAGCTCTGTATTATAATGCACCCCCATAGACAGCCTCTGTATTATAATGCACCCCCATAGACAGCCTTGTATTATAATGCACCCCATAGCAGCCTGCTATTATAATGCACCCCATAGACAGCCCTGTTTGTATAATGCACCCACATAGACAGCCTCTATATTATAATGCACCCCCATAGACAGCCTCTGTATTATAATGCACCCCCATAGACAGCCTCTGTATTATAATGCACCCCCATAGACAGCCTCTGTATTATAATGCACCCCATAGGCAGCC
>JARQOD010010860.1:0-25666 GCA_033576555.1 Oophaga sylvatica
TATTTTCCCAAGGGTAACAGAAGAAATAGGACAAATTGCACAATAACTCTTGGGGTCCAGAGTACGCTGATACCCCATATGTGGGGATAAACTACTGTTTGGACGCATGGCAGAGCTCAGAATTGAAGGAGCACCGTTTGACTTTTTCAACGCAGAATTGGCTGGAATTGAGATCAGACGCCATGTCACATTTGGAGGGCCCGGATGTGCCTAAACAGCGGAAACCCCCCAATTCTAACTCCAACCCTAACCACAACACACCCCTAACCCTAGTCTCAACCCTAACCACAAACCTAACCCTAACACACCCTTAATCCCAACCCTAACCCTAACTTTAGCGCCAACCCTAACGCTAACTTTAGCCGCAACCCTAACCCTAACCCTAATGGGAAAATGGAAATTAATACATTTTTTTATTTTATTATTTTTCCCTAACTAAGGGGGTGATAAAAGGGGGTCTGATTTACTATTTATAGTGGGTTTTTATGATTGGCAGCTGTCACGCTAAAAGACGCTTTTTATTGCAAAAAATAGTTTTTTACATCGCCACATTTTGAGAGCTATAATTTTTGCATATTTTGGCCCACAGAGTCATGTGAGGTCTTATTTTTTGCGGTATGAGTTGACGTTTTTATTGGTACCATTTTTGAGCACGTGACATTTTTTGATCGCTTTTTATTTGATTTTTGGGAGGTTAGAATGAACAAAAATCAGCAATTCATGAATTTCTTTTGGGGGAGGCGTTTTTATCGTTCCGCGTGTGGTAAAATTGATAAAGCAGTTTTATTCTTCGGGTCAGTTTTATTCTTCGGGTCGATTATGGCGATACCTCATTTATATCATTTTTTTATGTTTTGGCGCTTTTATAGAATAAAAACTATTTTATATAAAAAATAATTATTTTTGCATCGCTTTATTCTGCGAGCTATAACTTTTTTATTTTTTCGCTGATGATGCTGTATGATGGCTCGTTTTTTGCGGGACAAGATGACATTTTCAGCGATATCATGTTTATTTATATCGGTCTTTTTGATCGCGTGTTATTCCACTGTTTATTCAGCGGTATGATGATAAAGCATTGATTTTTTTCTTTTTTTTTTCTTAAGGGGTTCACTAAAGAGGTTAACTAGTGGGACAGTTTTATAGGGGGGTCGTTACGGACGCGGCGATACCAAATATGTGTACTTTTATTGTTTTGTTTTTTTTATTTACAGGAAGAAATGAATTTATTGGGGAATTTTTTTTTTTTTTTTTATTTATTTTGGATTATTTTTTAAAACATGTTTATTTTTATTTTTTTTTAACTTTTTTACTTTGTCCCAGGGTGGGACATCACTGTATTTTATCAGATCGCTGGTGTGACAGTGTGCACAGCACTCTCAGCAAGCACTGAGGAAGCCGCCTCCCTGCAGGACCCCAGCGCCATCTTGGATCCGGGTCCTGGGAGGGAGGAAGCCCTCAGAACAGCGCGATCACATCGCGCTTGTCTGAGGGTCTCAGGGGAGCGCGCAGGGAGCCCCCTCCCATGTTTGATCGCGGTGTGCCAGGGATTAATGTGCCGGGAGCGGTCCGTGAAAACTCCTGACACACAGTCACGGGTGTCAGCTGTGATAATCAGCTGACACCCGGCGGCGATTAGCTGTGCTCCCTCTGGGAGCGCAGCTGATCGCCTATGACGTACTATCCCGTCCATGGTCAGATTGGCACGGGTTTCATGGACGGGATAGTACGTCTAATGTCAGAGAGGGGTTAAGTGCATGTAGGGTGTGTCAATAGCTGATACGAGGGTCCTGGCTTTGAAGAAAATTTTGTATGGGCAAAACAGGGATAGTTAGATAAGTATGGTGAGGCGATAGGCCAGTCTAAAGACTTACGTTTTTATGGCACGCTTAAAACTGTGGTTTATTGGAGATTAATCGAAGTGTCCTGGGTAATGCGTTCCAAAGAATTGGCACAGGATGCAAGAAGTCTTGGAGATGGGAATGGGAGATTCGGATTATTGAGGATGTTAATCATAGGTCATTAGCAGAATGGAGGGCATGGGTTGGGTGGTAGACTGAGACAAAGGAGGAGATGTAAGGTGGTGCTGAAGCGTGGAGTGCTTTGTGGATGAGAGTGATGATTTTATATTGAACTCTACATCGGAGGAGCAACTAGTGCAATGACTGGCACAGGGAAGAGGCATCGGTGTAGAAGTTGGTGAGGAATATGATCCTGGCTGATGCATTGAGGATGGATTAGAGAGGGGAGAGTTTAGTAAGAGGGAGACCGATTAGTAGAGAGTTACAATAGTCCAGACGAGAATGAATAAGAGCTACAGCAAGAGTTTTTGCAGAGTCAAAGGTAAGAAAAGGTTGAATTCTAGAAATGTTTTTGAGGTGTACATGACATGAGTGGGCGGGTAATCAGATGTGGGGAGTGAAGGAAAGATCTTAATCAAGTATTAGCTACCCCTCCTAGCTTTGTGTCATCAGCAAATTTGATCAGTTTACCCTCAATTCCTTCATCTAAATCATTGATAAAGATGTTGAACAATACAGGGCCCAAAACAGAGCCTTGTGGTACCCCACTTGAGACATACTTCCAACTGGATGTGCAGCCATTTACGACCACTCTTTGGGTCCGATCACTAAGCCAGTTATGAATCCACCTAACAGTTGCCTTGTCCATTCCATACTTAGTCATTTTTTCAATAAGGATTGTGTGAGATACTTTGTCAAATGCTTTGCTGAAGTCAAGATATACTATATCTACAGCATTTCCCTGATCCACCCAGTTATGACAGAATCACTGACTGGGTGGATCAGGGAAATGCTGTAGATATACTATATCTTGACTTCAGCAAAGCATTTGACAAAGTATCTCACACAATCCTTATTGAAAAAATGACTAAGTATGGAATGGACAAGGCAACTGTTAGGTGGATTCATAACTGGCTTAGTGATCGGACCCAAAGAGTGGTCGTAAATGGCTGCACATCCAGTTGGAAGAATGTCTCAAGTGGGGTACCACAAGGCTCTGTTTTGGGCCCTGTATTGTTCAACATCTTTATCAATGATTTAGATGAAGGAATTGAGGGTAAACTGATCAAATTTGCTGATGACACAAAGCTAGGAGGGGTAGCTAATACTAGAGAAGAGAGAGAGAGGATTCAAAAAGATATAAATAAACTGGAGCAGTGGGCAGCAACTAACAGAATGGATTTTAACAGGGAAAAATGCAAAGTACTACATCTGGGCAATAAAAATGAAAAAAGCATATACAAAATGGGAGGAATGGGCTAAGTAACAGCACATGTGAAAAAGACTTGGGTATACTAATTGATCACAGACTTAACATGAGTCAACAGTGTGATGCAGCAGCAAAAAAGGCAAATGCAATTCTAGGATGTATCAACAGAAGCATACAGTCTAGATCACGTGAGGTCATTATTGCCCTCTACTCCTCTTTGGTCAGACCTCATCTGGAATACTGTGTCCAGTTTTGGGCACCACATTTTAAAAAATATATCAACAAACTGGAGCAAGTTCAGAGAAGAGCCACCAGAATGGTGACCGGTCTGCAAACCATGTCCTATGAGGAACGGTTGCAGGATTTGGGAATGTTTAGCCTGCAAAAAAGAAGACTGAGAGGAGACTTAATAGCTGTCTACAAATATCTCTAGGGCTGTCACATTGTAGAAGGATCATCTTTATTCTCATTTGCACAAGGAAAGACTAGAAGCAATGGGATGAAACTGAATGGGAGGAGACACAGATTAGATATTAGAAAAAACTTTTTGACAGTTAGGGTGATCAATGAGTGGAACAGGCTGCCACGAGAGGTGGTGAGTTCTCCTTCAATGGAAGTCTTCAAACAGAAGCTGGACAGACATCTGTCTGGGATGATTTAGAAAATCCTGCTTTGAGCAGGGGGTTGGACCAGAAGGCCCAGGAGGTCCCTTCCAACTCTACCATTCTATGATTCTATGAAGTATGACCCAAGAGGGGGGGCATGTTGCTGTGAAGTAATGGTAGAACCACACAGGAAAATGGCAATATCACACATTGGTAGGTTAGGGGAGGGAAGAAACACAAGGAGTTCAGGTTTTGACAGGTTCAGTTTCAGATAGAAGGAGGACATGATGTTAGAGAACGCGAAAAGACAATTACTGGTATTTTGTAGTAATGCAGGGGTGATGTCAGGAAAAGAGCTGTACAGTGGGTTCGGAAAGTACTCAAACCCCTTTAAATTTTTCACTCTTTGTTTCATTGCAGCCATTTGGTAAATTCAAAAAAGTTCATTTTTTCTCATTAATGTACACTCTGCACCCCATCTTGACTGAAAAAAAACAGAAATGTAGAAATTTTTGCCAATTTATTAAAAAGAAAAACTGAAATATCACATGGTCATAAGCATTCAGACCCTTTGCTCAGTATTGAGTAGAAGCACCCTTTTGAGCTAGTACAGCCATGAGTCTTCTTGGGAATGATGCAACAAGTTTTTCACACCTGGATTTGGGATCCTCTGCCATTCTTCCTTGCAGATCCTCTCCAGTTTCATCAGGTTTGATAGTGAACGTTGGTGAACAGCCATTTTCAGGTCTCTCCAGAGATGCTCAATTGGGTTTAGGTCAGGGCTATGGCTGGACCTGTCAAGAATTGTCACAGAATTGTTCTGAAGCCACACCTTTGTTATTTTAGCAGTTTGCTTAGGGTCATTGTCTTGTTGGAAGGTGAACCTTCGGCCAAGTCTGAGGTCCAGAGCACTCTGGAAGATGTTTTCATCCAATATATCTCTGTTATTGGCCGCATTCATGTTTCCTTCAATTGCAACCAGTTGTCCTGTCCCTGCAGCTGAAAAACACCCCAATAGCTTGATGATGCCACCACCATGTTTCATGTTGGGATTGTATTGGGCAGGTGATGAGCAGTGCCTGGTTTTCTCCACACATACCGCTTAGCATTATCACCAAAAAGTTCTATCTTCGTCTCATCAGACCAGAGAATCTTATTTCTCCTAGTCTTTGAGTCCTTCATGTGTTTTTTTTTAGCAAACTCTATGCGGGCTTTCATATGTCTGGCACTGAGGAGATGGCTTCCATCGAGCCACTCTGCCATAAAGGCCCGAATGGTGGAGGGCTGCAGTGATAGTTGACTTTGTGGAACTTACTGCGTCTGTGGAGCTCAGCCACAATGATCTTTGGGTTCTTCTCTACCTCTCTCAACAAGGCTCTTCTCCCACGATTGCTCAGATTGGCTGTACGGCCAGGTCTAGGAAGACTTTGGTGGTCCAACCTGCTTCCATTTAAGGATTATGGAGGCCACTGTGCTCTTAGGAACCTTGAGTACTGCAGAAATTATTTAGTAACCTTGGCCAGATGTGTGCCTTGCCACAATTCTGTCTCTAAGTTCCTTGGCCAGTTTCTTTGACCTCATGAGTCTCATTTGATCTGACATGCACTGTAAGCTGTGAGGTCTTATATAGACAGGTGTGTGCCTTTATCAAATCAAGTCTATCAGTTTAATTAAACACAGCTGGACTCCAATGAAGGAGCAGAACCATCTCAAGGAGGATTACAAGGAAATGGACAGCATGTGACTTAAATATGAGTGTCTGAGAAAAAGGGTCTGAATACTTATGACCATGTGATATTTCAGTTTATCTTTTTAAAAATTTGCAAAAATTTCTACATTTCTGTTTTTTTTCAGTCAAGATGGGGTGCAGAGTGTACATTAATGAGAAAAAAATGAACTTTTTTTGCATTTACCAAATGGCTGCAATGAAACAAAAGAGTGAAAATGTAAAGGGGTCTGAATACTTTCTGAACCCACTGTATAATTGGGTGTCATCAGCATAGGATGGTACTGAAAACCAAATCTACAGATTATTTGTCCAAATATGGCAGTATACAAGGAGAAGAGGAGGATTGTGCTATCATTGGATGTCAGTGGTGGCCTTCGCTCTCCTTAACAGATGGCCAGGGAGATAAGGATTGGACAGTTTGTTTACAAGGCTGATATTTTTGTTATCAGAGACTAAGCCAATTGCCAGAGGTGTCTGATTGCACCTTTTACCCCTCTTTCCATTGAAAACACTTGAACAAATGGCCAGTCCTCTATGGAGAAGTAAGGAGAGGTAGTTGTTAATGAAATGAGCGTTCAAGCTGATGGCTATACAAGTTGTATTGGAACATTTAGCTTAACCTCAGGTAAACATACAGAGTAAGTAGATGTAAGCAAAACATTAATCATGGTGCCATAGGGGGACCTAAGGCTCCTTGGTAAAACAAGACACTGATAGAAATGACACACAGGTAGATGAAGGGTCCTGTTACAAAATTTGTAAGGACCTGGAGCAAGAAGTTACACATTGGCTTGAGTACTTTGGCTTAAAATAGATACAAGATTACATATTGTCTGTAATGTTTTGTGGTCTTGACGTTCTTTTTAATACATTGAGGTTTTGAATATGTAATTTTCCAAGCTTCTTCAGTCTCTAAGATTAATGCTTGTTGTCCTTGGTGCACATGCCTAAATATAATAGATATCAGTATATTGGCCTTACTAAAGGAAATCACTGCTTTGTGTATTACTAACAAATCTTTTGTGCTGTGCTACCGCTTGCCCCTTCCTATACTCAGCGGCACTTTGATTACAGGTGCTGTCATGTTACCTTCATAAACCACTGGTTTATATATAAGTATGTTTACATTTTGGCTGCTGTGTTGAACTTACCTGAGTTCACACCCCAATAGGAACATTTCTATAGATGTGGTTCTTTGTACACTGTGATTTGCATTTGGCACTTTATGTTTATTGTTGCACTGACTCCTTATTCCTATTGGTAGTGTGTTTGTAACGAATGGAAGCGGAGGCAGAGGTGGTGAAGTTCACATTCGTTTTATTTTTTTAATGTGGAACCTCGAGACCGTGGTCCGGGGGGCTCCGAAGGGGGCGTAACTAGTGAGCCCCGGGTACCCGTAGTAAGGCCCCTCGAACAGGACCAGAATGGAATACCCGGAGGACACAGGTGCTACCTCCAGTTAGACCCGGACACGTGGCAGCTGTCCCAGAGGGACCCAAAGGGTAACAGGTATTTACAGAGTCCGTAGAGGGTTCTTGATGGAGAAGAGTAAGGTCCTGGTCCAGAACGGATAGTAGTAGGCTGGCTCCAGTGACCTTGTCACGGTCCACGGGTACGGATGGCTGATGGCGGAACGGGATGACACTTGCGCCAGTAATAGCCGAGATTGTCCAGGTTAGCCAGATACGGGTTAGCAAAGATCTGAGGAGACAAACAGTATCAGCGAAGCACAGAGACTGCAGACGCAGCGCAGACAGATCAGGAACAGAACCGGATGTAGCAATGATAGAACACGTTGCTCCGGCACTCCCCTAATGGTGGAGTGACCAGATATAGTACTGAGTGCGCAGCCATTGGTTAATTAGCTATTTCAAAAAATGCACACTGCCCCTTTAAGAGAGACGGTGGGCGCGGCCTCGCGCCCTAAGCAGACTATCTGGAGGCCTGCCAGCAGCGTGCCAGGAAGTGGAGGAGGACACAGGACGCCGAGGAGCAGATGGGACAGGTGAGTGAGCAGAACGGAGTGCAGAGCCAGCGCTGGGACCGAGTGTAACAGTATCCCCCTCTTTACTCCCCTCTTTTTCAAGCCTGCGTGAAATCTTTTAAGAAGAAGAGGAGCCTGGATGTTCTCTTTAGGCTCCCAAGATCTCTCCTCAGGACCAAAACCTTTCCAGTCCACCAGGTAATAGATCCTACCTCTTACTCTCTTAGAGGCCAAGATATGTTTTACCTCAAAAACATCATCCTCAGAGACCGGATCAGGAGTGGTACCCGGGTCCTTAAAGAAGGAGCTCAACACTACTGGTTTGAGGAGGGAAACATGAAAGGAGTTAGGTACTCGTAGAGAATTAGGCAATTTCAGTTTATAAGAGACCGGGTTGATTTGTCTCAAGACTTCAAAGGGACCAATGAAACGGGGACCCAATTTGTACGATGGTAACTTCAGACGGATGTACTTGGAGGAGAGCCATACCTTGTCTCCTGGACGAAAGATGGGAGCCTCCAAACATCTTTTGTCCGCATGCGTTTTCATACGTTGAGAAGCTTTCTCCAAAGCCGACCTGGTCTCTCTCCAAATGTCCGAGAAATTCTTAGACAAGGTATCGACTGCCGGAACATCAGACAATCCCGAGACAGGAAGAGTAATTCCGGGTTGCAGTCCAAACACAATCTGAAAGGGAGACTTTCCAGAAGATTCACTTATTTGGTTGTTGTAGGAGAATTCCGCCCAGGGCAGTAATTCTACCCAGTCATTATGATGAGCGTTGACGAAGTGACGCAGGTATCCAGCCAGGATTTGATTGATCCTCTCCACTTGCCCATTAGACTGGGGATGATATGCAGAAGAAAAATCTAGTTCAATTTTTACCATTTTACAGAGTCCTCTCCAGAACTTAGAGGTGAACTGGACGCCCCTGTCGGACACGATGTGGAGAGGAAATCCATGTAGACGGAAGATGTGCTGAATGAAGTGAGTGGCCAGTTCTGGAGCAGACG
This sequence comes from Oophaga sylvatica, assembly GCA_033576555.1. NCBI lineage: Eukaryota > Metazoa > Chordata > Amphibia > Anura > Dendrobatidae > Oophaga > Oophaga sylvatica. The sequence continues at coordinate 8,563 of JARQOD010010860.1, forward strand.
GGAGGCCAGATAGCGGAACGAAGTGGGCCATTTTAGAGAAGCGGTCCACCACAACCCATACCACTGAGCAGCCAGAAGAAATGGGAAGATCCGTGATGAAATCCATCACAATGTGCTGCCAGGGAGCGGATGGAATCGGAAGAGGCAGAAGCCTGCCGGCTGGCAGATGTTTAACAGTTTTGTTACGAGCACATGAAGGACATGCTGCGATGAACTCCTGGATATCCTTGCCCATGGTAGGCCACCAGTAATAACGGGAGATGAGTTGCTGCGTCTTTTTCTGACCAGCATGGCCAGCCAACTTAGAAGAATGACCCCAGCGCAGAACACGACTACGATCAGAGGCGGACACGAAAGTCTTCCCAGGAGGAAGCCGGGCCAGATCAGTGGAGGCAACAGAGACTAACTTAGAAGGTTCAATAATGTGCTGAGGTTCCTCCTCCAGTTCAGGAGGCAAGAAGGCTCTAGAGAGTGCGTCTGCCTTGATGTTCTTGTCAGCTGGACGGAAATGAAGTACAAAATTGAAACGGGCAAAAAATAATGCCCAACGGGCCTGACGGGGATTCAGTCTTAAAGCAGATTGGAGATAGGCAAGGTTTTTATGGTCGGTGAATATGATTACCTGGTGATGAGCTCCTTCAAGAAGATGTCTCCATTCTTGAAGAGCCAATTTGATGGCCAACAGTTCGCGATCACCGACAGAGTAGTTCCTTTCTGCAGGAGAAAAAACCTTGGAAAAAAAACCACACGAGATCATCCGTCCGGTAGACGACTTCTGGGTCAGAACTGCTCCTGCACCTATGGAAGAAGCGTCAACTTTAAGAAAAAATTGCTCACTTGAATTAGGACGATGGAGAACGGGTGCGGAAGCAAAGGCTTTTTTGAGAGAAACAAAGGCCTCTTCTGCCTCGGAGGACCATTCCTTAGAGTTTACACCTTTCCGGGTTAAGGCTGTGATTGGAGCCACTCGGGTGGAAAAGTGTGGAATAAATTGCCGGTAGTAATTGGCGAACCCGAGGAACCTTTGTATGGCTTTTAGCCCAGACGGACGAGGCCAGTTGAGAACTGCAGACAACTTCTCCGGATCAATTTTTAATCCTGTGGAAGATACAATGTACCCAAGGAAAGGCAAAGAAGACTGCTCAAAGAGGCATTTCTCATATTTGGCATATAGCCTGTTCTCTCTCAGTCTTTGTAAGACCAGGCGTACTTGCCTCCGGTGTGACGTCAAGTCAGCAGAAAAAATCAAAATATTGTCCAGGTAAACCACGACACAAGTATAGAGCAAGTCCCTGAAAATGTCATTAACAAATTCCTGAAAAACCGCAGGTGCATTGCTTAGGCCGAATGGCATTACCAGGTATTCATAGTGGCCGTCACGGGTGTTGAAGGCTGTTTTCCATTCGTCCCCCTCTCTGACTCGGATCAGGTTGTAGGCCCCTCTGAGGTCCAATTTGGTGAAGATCTTGGCCCCTCGGAGACGATCAAACAGTTCTGAAATAAGAGGTAATGGATACCTGTTTTTTATTGTGATTTGATTTAGACCCCGATAGTCAATGCAGGGCCGCAAGGATCCATCCTTTTTCTTCACAAAGTGGTTTGCACGTTAATGACCGGGCCAATTTTTACAATTCTGAACACTGTCTCTTTATGAGGTTATAACTCTGAAACGCTCCAACGGATATTCGCGATTCTGAGATTGTTTTCTCGTGACATATTGTACTTCACGATAGAAGTAAAATTTCTTAGATATAACTTGCGTTTATTTTTGAAAAAAACGCAAATATGGCGAAAATTTTTAAAATTTTGCAATTTTCAAACTTTGAATTTTTATTCAATTAAAACAGAGAAATATATCACACAAAGTTAGTTAAGTTAGTTTGGGCGCACGGCAGGGCTTGGAAAGGAAGTAGTAACGTTTTGGAATGCAGACGTTGATGGGGGTCATGTTCCGTTTGCAGTGCCCCAGATGAGCCTAAACAGTGGAAACCCCCCACAAGTGACCCCATTTTGGAAACTAGACCCCCTAAGGAACTTATCTAGATCTTTGGTGAGCACTTTGAACCCCCAAGTGCTTCACACAAGTTTATAATGCCCGGGCATGAAAATAAAAAATCCTATTTTTTTCCCACAAAAATTATATTTTAGTCACAAATTTTTTATTTTCCCAAGGGTAACAGAAGAAATTGGACCACATAAGTTGTTGTCCAATTTGTCCTGAGTACGCTGATACCCCATATGTGGGGGGGACCACTGTTTGGGCACACGGCAGAACTCGGAAGGGAAGGAGCACCATTTGACTTTTTCCAACCAAAATTGGCTGGAATTGAGATTGGATACCATGTTGCATTTGGAGAACCCCTGATGTGCCTAAACAGTGGAAACTCCCCATAAATGACCCCATTTGGGAAACTAGACCCCCTAAGGAACTTATCTAGATCTTTGGTGAGCAATTTGAACCCCCAAGTGCTTCACACAAGTTTATAACATAGAGCCGTAAAATTTAAAAATCATATTTTTTCCACAAAAATGATTTTTTCATCCCAATTTTTATTTTTCCAAGGGTAACAAGACTCCAAAAGTTATTGTGCAATTTGTCCTGAGTGCGCTGATACACCATATGTGGGAGTAAACCACTGTTTGGGTTCATGGCAGAGTTTGGAAGGGAAGGAGAGCCGTCTGACTTTTTCAACGCAGAATTGGCTGGACGCCATGTCGTGTTTGGAGAGCTCCTGATCTGCCTAAACAGTGAAAACCCCCATAAATGACACCATTTTGGAAACTAGACCCCTCAAGGAACTTATCTAGATGTGTGGTGAGAACTTTGAACCCCCAGGTGTTTCACTAACGTTTATAACGTACAGCCGTAAAATAAAAAATCTTTTTTTTTTTTTTTTACAAAAATGATTTTTTCGCCCCCAATATTTTATTTTCACAAGGGTAACAGGACAAATTGGACAACAACTTTTGGGTTCCAATTTCTTCTGAGTACGCTGATACCCAATATGTGGGAGAAAACTACTGTATGGGTGCACGTCAGGGCTTGGAATGGAAGTAGTGATGTTTTGGATTGCAGACTTTGATGGAATGGTCTGGGGGCGTCATGTCGCATTTGGAGAGCCCCTGATGCGCCTAAACAGTGGAAACCCCCCACAAGTGACCCCATTTTGGAAAATAGACCCCACAAGGAACTTATCTAGATGTGTGGTGAGCACTTTGAACCACGAAGTGCTTCACAGAAGTTTATAACGCACAGCCGTAAAAATAAAAAATCTTTTTTTTTTTGCAAAAATGATTTTTTCGCCCCAATATTTTATTTTCACAAGGGTAAGAGGAGAAATTGGACCCCAAAAGTTGTTGTCCAATTTGTCCTGAGTACGCTGATACCCAATATGTGGGAGAAAACTACTGTATGGGCGCACGCAGGGCCGGCTCCAGGTTTTTATGGGCCCCGGACGAAAGAGCCTCAGTGGGCCCCTTTAACACAGACCACGATTCATGATGCACAGATACAGCAGAGAAATATAGGTACAGTACAATGCCAAATACTTCACTTCTTCCATTACATGAGTGATATCTATTGTAAATTGTACAATAGCTCAAAAACCACCAAATCCTCACAGCGCACAGAACAGACTGGACAGTACAGTCCTCCATACAATATTATGGGCACCACAGTCTCCCCCTCATCACCCATATAATACCCCATGCAGGATGTCACCCCCCATATAATGCTCCATACAGAATACTGGACCCAAAATAATGCTCCATACAGAATACTGGACCCAATATAATGCTCCATACAGGATACTGGTCCCCATATAATGCTCCATACAGGATACTGGTTCCCATATAATGCTCCATACAAAATATGGAGCTCTCCTCTGCGCTGTACTGCATTCTGCACTGTTACGGCTCAGGAAAGGGCGCTGCGGAAAGACTCCCCATTATCATCATGATTGTCTCCCCATCATCATCATTGCCTCCTTATCATCATCATGGCCTCCCCATTATCATCAATGCCTGCCCATCATCATCATCATCTCCTCCCCATCATCATCTTCTCCCCATCATCAATGCCTGCCTATTATCATCAATGCCTGCCCATTATCATCATCTTCTCCCCATCATCATCAATGCCTCCCCATTATCAGCAATGCCTGCCCATCATCATCTCCTCCCCATCATCATCAATGCCTGCCCATCATCATCTTCTCCCCATCATCAATGCCTGCCCATTATCATCAATGCCTGCCCATTATCATCATCTTCTCCCCATCATCATCAATGCCTCCCCATTATCAGCAATGCCTGCCCATCATCATCTCCTCCCCATCATCATCAATGCCTGCCCATCATCATCTTCTCCCCATCATCAATGCCTGCCCATTATCATCAATGCCTGCCCATTATCATCATCTTCTCCCCATCATCATCAATGCCTCCCCATTATCAGTAATGCCTGCCCATCATCATCTTCTCCCCATCATCAATGCCTGCCCATTATCATCAATGCCTGCCCATTATCATCATCTTCTCCCCATCATCATCATCAATGCGTCCCCATTATCAGCAATGCCTGCCCATCATCACACACAGACAGCACACAAGCACTCTCTCACATACATACACACACACATACACACACACACATACATACACACACAAAGCACCGCACTACATACACACAGAGACACACACACACACGTCTTACCTGTCCGGCGTCCCCGCGCTGTGTGCCACAGCCGGCCACTGAATGATGATGTCATTCAGCGGCCGGCTGTGAGAGGAAGCGCCGGCGCCCCCTGGAGCCCGGAGCTGCGGCAGCAGAGGCACGGGAGAGATAAGTATTGTGCCAGCTGATGCCGGGGCCCTGAGCAAGCTGGGGGGGCCCAGTGGCGGCGCTGACACCGCTCTCCTCCGCTAACGGGCGGGGGGTGCCAGACTGCGAGTGGGCCCCCCCGCTGCTCAGGGCCCCGGCACTTGCCCGGGTGTGCCGGGTGCTGACGCCGGCCCTGGGCGCACGTCAGGGCTCGGAAGGGAAGTAGTGACGTTTTGGATTGCTGACTTTGATGGAATGGTCTTGGGGGCGTCATGTCGCATTTGGAGAGCCCTTGATGCGCCTAAACAGTGGAAACCCCCCACAAGTGACCCCATTTTGGAAAATAGACCACACAAGGAACTTATCTAGATGTGTGGTGAGCACTTTGAACCCCGAAGTGCTTCACAGAAGTTTATAACGCACAGCCGTAAAAATAAAAAATCTTTTTTTTTTTTTTTGCAAAAATGATTTTTTCGCACCAATATTTTATTTTCACAAGGGTAACAGGAGAAATTGGACCCCAAAAGTTGTTGTCCAATTTGTACTGAGTACACTGATACCCAATATGTGGGAGAAAACTACTGTATGGGTACACGTTGGGGCTCGGAAGGGAAGTAGTGAAGTTTGGATTGCAGACTTTGATGGAATGGTCTGGGGGCGTCATGTCGCATTTGGAGAGCCCCTGATGCGACTAAACAGTGGAAATCCCCAACTAGTGACCCCATTTTGGAAAATAGACCCCACAAGGAACTTATCTAGATGTGTGGTGAGCGCTATGAAGCCCCAAGTGCTTCACAGAAGTTTATAATGTACAGCCGTAAAAACAAAAAAATCATTTTTTTTTTACAAAAATGATATTTTCGCCCCCAGTTTTTTATTTTCCCAAGGGTAACAGAAGAAATAGGACAAATTGCACAATAACTCTTGGGGTCCAGAGTACGCTGATACCCCATATGTGGGGATAAACTACTGTTTGGACGCATGGCAGAGCTCAGAATTGAAGGAGCACCGTTTGACTTTTTCAACGCAGAATTGGCTGGAATTGAGATCAGACGCCATGTCACATTTGGAGGGCCCGGATGTGCCTAAACAGCGGAAACCCCCCAATTCTAACTCCAACCCTAACCACAACACACCCCTAACCCTAGTCTCAACCCTAACCACAAACCTAACCCTAACACACCCTTAATCCCAACCCTAACCCTAACTTTAGCGCCAACCCTAACGCTAACTTTAGCCGCAACCCTAACCCTAACCCTAATGGGAAAATGGAAATTAATACATTTTTTTTATTTTATTATTTTTCCCTAACTAAGGGGGTGATAAAAGGGGGTCTGATTTACTATTTATAGTGGGTTTTTATGATTGGCAGCTGTCACGCTAAAAGACGCTTTTTATTGCAAAAAATAGTTTTTTACATCGCCACATTTTGAGAGCTATAATTTTTGCATATTTTGGCCCACAGAGTCATGTGAGGTCTTATTTTTGCGGTATGAGTTGACGTTTTTATTGGTACCATTTTTGAGCACGTGACATTTTTTGATCGCTTTTTATTTGATTTTTGGGAGGTTAGAATGAACAAAAATCAGCAATTCATGAATTTCTTTTGGGGGAGGCGTTTTTATCGTTCCGCGTGTGGTAAAATTGATAAAGCAGTTTTATTCTTCGGGTCAGTTTTATTCTTCGGGTCGATTATGGCGATACCTCATTTATATCATTTTTTTATGTTTTGGCGCTTTTATAGAATAAAAACTATTTTATATAAAAAATAATTATTTTTGCATCGCTTTATTCTGCGAGCTATAACTTTTTTATTTTTTCGCTGATGATGCTGTATGATGGCTCGTTTTTTGCGGGACAAGATGACATTTTCAGCGATATCATGTTTATTTATATCGGTCTTTTTGATCGCGTGTTATTCCACTGTTTATTCAGCGGTATGATGATAAAGCATTGATTTTTTTTCTTTTTTTTTTCTTAAGGGGTTCACTAAAGAGGTTAACTAGTGGGACAGTTTTATAGGGGGGGTCGTTACGGACGCGGCGATACCAAATATGTGTACTTTTATTGTTTTGTTTTTTTTATTTACAGGAAGAAATGAATTTATTGGGGAATTTTTTTTTTTTTTTTTATTTATTTTGGATTATTTTTTAAAACATGTTTATTTTTATTTTTTTTTAACTTTTTTACTTTGTCCCAGGGTGGGACATCACTGTATTTTATCAGATCGCTGGTGTGACAGTGTGCACAGCACTCTCAGCAAGCACTGAGGAAGCCGCCTCCCTGCAGGACCCCAGCGCCATCTTGGATCCGGGTCCTGGGAGGGAGGAAGCCCTCAGAACAGCGCGATCACATCGCGCTTGTCTGAGGGTCTCAGGGGAGCGCGCAGGGAGCCCCCTCCCATGTTTGATCGCGGTGTGCCAGGGATTAATGTGCCGGGAGCGGTCCGTGAAAACTCCTGACACACAGTCACGGGTGTCAGCTGTGATAATCAGCTGACACCCGGCGGCGATTAGCTGTGCTCCCTCTGGGAGCGCAGCTGATCGCCTATGACGTACTATCCCGTCCATGGTCAGATTGGCACGGGTTTCATGGACGGGATAGTACGTCTAATGTCAGAGAGGGGTTAAGTGCATGTAGGGTGTGTCAATAGCTGATACGAGGGTCCTGGCTTTGAAGAAAATTTTGTATGGGCAAAACAGGGATAGTTAGATAAGTATGGTGAGGCGATAGGCCAGTCTAAAGACTTACGTTTTTATGGCACGCTTAAAACTGTGGTTTATTGGAGATTAATCGAAGTGTCCTGGGTAATGCGTTCCAAAGAATTGGCACAGGATGCAAGAAGTCTTGGAGATGGGAATGGGAGATTCGGATTATTGAGGATGTTAATCATAGGTCATTAGCAGAATGGAGGGCATGGGTTGGGTGGTAGACTGAGACAAAGGAGGAGATGTAAGGTGGTGCTGAAGCGTGGAGTGCTTTGTGGATGAGAGTGATGATTTTATATTGAACTCTACATCGGAGGAGCAACTAGTGCAATGACTGGCACAGGGAAGAGGCATCGGTGTAGAAGTTGGTGAGGAATATGATCCTGGCTGATGCATTGAGGATGGATTAGAGAGGGGAGAGTTTAGTAAGAGGGAGACCGATTAGTAGAGAGTTACAATAGTCCAGACGAGAATGAATAAGAGCTACAGCAAGAGTTTTTGCAGAGTCAAAGGTAAGAAAAGGTTGAATTCTAGAAATGTTTTTGAGGTGTACATGACATGAGTGGGCGGGTAATCAGATGTGGGGAGTGAAGGAAAGATCTAATCAAGTATTAGCTACCCCTCCTAGCTTTGTGTCATCAGCAAATTTGATCAGTTTACCCTCAATTCCTTCATCTAAATCATTGATAAAGATGTTGAACAATACAGGGCCCAAAACAGAGCCTTGTGGTACCCCACTTGAGACATACTTCCAACTGGATGTGCAGCCATTTACGACCACTCTTTGGGTCCGATCACTAAGCCAGTTATGAATCCACCTAACAGTTGCCTTGTCCATTCCATACTTAGTCATTTTTTCAATAAGGATTGTGTGAGATACTTTGTCAAATGCTTTGCTGAAGTCAAGATATACTATATCTACAGCATTTCCCTGATCCACCCAGTTATGACAGAATCACTGACTGGGTGGATCAGGGAAATGCTGTAGATATACTATATCTTGACTTCAGCAAAGCATTTGACAAAGTATCTCACACAATCCTTATTGAAAAAATGACTAAGTATGGAATGGACAAGGCAACTGTTAGGTGGATTCATAACTGGCTTAGTGATCGGACCCAAAGAGTGGTCGTAAATGGCTGCACATCCAGTTGGAAGAATGTCTCAAGTGGGTACCACAAGGCTCTGTTTTGGGCCCTGTATTGTTCAACATCTTTATCAATGATTTAGATGAAGGAATTGAGGGTAAACTGATCAAATTTGCTGATGACACAAAGCTAGGAGGGGTAGCTAATACTAGAGAAGAGAGAGAGAGGATTCAAAAAGATATAAATAAACTGGAGCAGTGGGCAGCAACTAACAGAATGGATTTTAACAGGGAAAAATGCAAAGTACTACATCTGGGCAATAAAAATGAAAAAAGCATATACAAAATGGGAGGAATGGGGCTAAGTAACAGCACATGTGAAAAAGACTTGGGTATACTAATTGATCACAGACTTAACATGAGTCAACAGTGTGATGCAGCAGCAAAAAAGGCAAATGCAATTCTAGGATGTATCAACAGAAGCATACAGTCTAGATCACGTGAGGTCATTATTGCCCTCTACTCCTCTTTGGTCAGACCTCATCTGGAATACTGTGTCCAGTTTTGGGCACCACATTTTAAAAAATATATCAACAAACTGGAGCAAGTTCAGAGAAGAGCCACCAGAATGGTGACCGGTCTGCAAACCATGTCCTATGAGGAACGGTTGCAGGATTTGGGAATGTTTAGCCTGCAAAAAAGAAGACTGAGAGGAGACTTAATAGCTGTCTACAAATATCTCTAGGGCTGTCACATTGTAGAAGGATCATCTTTATTCTCATTTGCACAAGGAAAGACTAGAAGCAATGGGATGAAACTGAATGGGAGGAGACACAGATTAGATATTAGAAAAAACTTTTTGACAGTTAGGGTGATCAATGAGTGGAACAGGCTGCCACGAGAGGTGGTGAGTTCTCCTTCAATGGAAGTCTTCAAACAGAAGCTGGACAGACATCTGTCTGGGATGATTTAGAAAATCCTGCTTTGAGCAGGGGGTTGGACCAGAAGGCCCAGGAGGTCCCTTCCAACTCTACCATTCTATGATTCTATGATTCTATGAAGTATGACCCCAAGAGAGGGGGCATGTTGCTGTGAAGTAATGGTAGAACCACACAGGAAAATGGCAATATCACACATTGGTAGGTTAGGGGAGGGAAGAAACACAAGGAGTTCAGGTTTTGACAGGTTCAGTTTCAGATAGAAGGAGGACATGATGTTAGAGAACGCGAAAAGACAATTACTGGTATTTTGTAGTAATGCAGGGGTGATGTCAGGAAAAGAGCTGTACAGTGGGTTCGGAAAGTACTCAAACCCCTTTAAATTTTTCACTCTTTGTTTCATTGCAGCCATTTGGTAAATTCAAAAAAGTTCATTTTTTCTCATTAATGTACACTCTGCACCCCATCTTGACTGAAAAAAAACAGAAATGTAGAAATTTTTGCCAATTTATTAAAAAAGAAAAACTGAAATATCACATGGTCATAAGCATTCAGACCCTTTGCTCAGTATTGAGTAGAAGCACCCTTTTGAGCTAGTACAGCCATGAGTCTTCTTGGGAATGATGCAACAAGTTTTTCACACCTGGATTTGGGGATCCTCTGCCATTCTTCCTTGCAGATCCTCTCCAGTTTCATCAGGTTTGATAGTGAACGTTGGTGAACAGCCATTTTCAGGTCTCTCCAGAGATGCTCAATTGGGTTTAGGTCAGGGCTATGGCTGGACCTGTCAAGAATTGTCACAGAATTGTTCTGAAGCCACACCTTTGTTATTTTAGCAGTGGCTTAGGGTCATTGTCTTGTTGGAAGGTGAACCTTCGGCCAAGTCTGAGGTCCAGAGCACTCTGGAAGATGTTTTCATCCAATATATCTCTGTTATTGGCCGCATTCATGTTTCCTTCAATTGCAACCAGTTTGTCCTGTCCCTGCAGCTGAAAAACACCCCAATAGCTTGATGATGCCACCACCATGTTTCACTGTTGGGATTGTATTGGGCAGGTGATGAGCAGTGCCTGGTTTTCTCCACACATACCGCTTAGCATTATCACCAAAAAGTTCTATCTTCGTCTCATCAGACCAGAGAATCTTATTTCTCCTAGTCTTTGAGTCCTTCATGTGTTTTTTTTTAGCAAACTCTATGCGGGCTTTCATATGTCTGGCACTGAGGAGAGGCTTCCATCGAGCCACTCTGCCATAAAGGCCCGAATGGTGGAGGGCTGCAGTGATAGTTGACTTTGTGGAACTTACTGCGTCTGTGGAGCTCAGCCACAATGATCTTTGGGTTCTTCTCTACCTCTCTCAACAAGGCTCTTCTCCCACGATTGCTCAGATTGGCTGTACGGCCAGGTCTAGGAAGACTTCTGGTGGTCCCAACCTGCTTCCATTTAAGGATTATGGAGGCCACTGTGCTCTTAGGAACCTTGAGTACTGCAGAAATTATTTAGTAACCTTGGCCAGATGTGTGCCTTGCCACAATTCTGTCTCTAAGTTCCTTGGCCAGTTTCTTTGACCTCATGAGTCTCATTTGATCTGACATGCACTGTAAGCTGTGAGGTCTTATATAGACAGGTGTGTGCCTTTATCAAATCAAGTCCTATCAGTTTAATTAAACACAGCTGGACTCCAATGAAGGAGCAGAACCATCTCAAGGAGGATACAAGGAAATGGACAGCATGTGACTTAAATATGAGTGTCTGAGAAAAGGGTCTGAATACTTATGACCATGTGATATTTCAGTTTATCTTTTTTAAAAAATTTGCAAAAATTTCTACATTTCTGTTTTTTTCAGTCAAGATGGGGTGCAGAGTGTACATTAATGAGAAAAAAATGAACTTTTTTTGCATTTACCAAATGGCTGCAATGAAACAAAGAGTGAAAAATGTAAAGGGTCTGAATACTTTTTGAACCCACTGTATAATTGGTGTCATCAGCATAGAGATGGTACTGAAACCAAATCTACAGATTATTTGTCCAAATATTGGCAGTATACAAGGAGAAGAGGAGGATTGTGCTATCATTAGATGTCAGTGGGCCTTCTGGCTCTCCTTTAACAGATGGCCAGGGAGATAAGGATTGGACAGTTTGTATTTACAAGGCTGATATTTTTGTTATCAAGAGACATAAGCCAATGCCAGAGTGTCTGATTGCACCTTTTACCCCTCTTTCCATTGAAAACACTTGAACAAATGGCCAGTCTCTATGGAGAAGTAAGGAGAGGTAGTTGTTAATGAAATGAGCGTTCAAGCTGATGGCTATACAAGTTGTATTGGAACATTTAGCTTAACCTCAGGTACAACATACAGAGTAAGTAGATGTAAGCAAAACATTAATCATGGTGCCATAGGGGGACCTAAGGCTCCTCTGGTAAAACAAGACACTGATAGAAATGACACATGGTAGATGAAGGGTCCTGTTACAAAATTTGTAAGGACCTGGAGCAAGAAGTTACACATTGGCTTGAGTACTTTGGCTTAAAATAGATACAAGATTACATATTGTCTGTAATGTTTTGTGGTCTTGACGTTCTTTTTAATACATTGAGGTTTTGAATATGTAATTTTCCAAGCTTCTTCAGTCTCTAAGATTAATGCTTGTTGTCCTTGGTGCACATGCCTAAATATAATAGATACTAGTATATTGGCCTTACTAAAGGAAATCACTGCTTTGTGTATTACTAACAAATCTTTTGTGCTGTGCTACCGCTTGCCCCTTCCTATACTCAGCGGCACTTTGATTACAGGTGCTGTCATGTTACCTTCATAAACCACTGGTTTATATATAAGTATGTTTACATTTTGGCTGCTGTGTTGAACTTACCTGAGTTCACACCCCAATAGGAACATTTCTATAGATGTGGTTCTTTGTACACTGTGATTTGCATTTGGCACTTTATATTTATTGTTGCACTGACTCCTTATTCCTATTGGTAGTGTGTTTGTAACGAATGGAAGCGGAGGCAGAGGTGGTGAAGTTCACATTCGTTTTTATTTTTTAATGTGGAACCTCGAGACCGTGGTCCGGGGGGCTCCGAAGGGGGCGTAACTAGTGAGCCCCGGGTACCCGTAGTAAGGCCCCTCGAACAGGACCAGAATGGAATACCCGGAGGACACAGGTGCTACCTCCAGTTAGACCCCGGACACGTGGCAGCTGTCCCAGAGGGACCCAAAGGGTAACAGGTATTTACAGAGTCCGTAGAGGGTTCTTGATGGAGAAGAGTAAGGTCCTGGTCCAGAACGGATAGTAGTAGGCTGGCTCCAGTGACCTTGTCACGGTCCACGGGTACGGATGGCTGATGGCGGAACGGGATGACACTTGCGCCAGTAATAGCCGAGATTGTCCAGGTTAGCCAGATACGGGTTAGCAAAGATCTGAGGAGACAAACAGTATCAGCGAAGCACAGAGACTGCAGACGCAGCGCAGACAGATCAGGAACAGAACCGGATGTAGCAATGATAGAACACGTTGCTCCGGCACTCCCCTAATGGTGGAGTGACCAGATATAGTACTGAGTGCGCAGCCATTGGTTAATTAGCTATTTCAAAAAATGCACACTGCCCCTTTAAGAGAGACGGTGGGCGCGGCCTCGCGCCCTAAGCAGACTATCTGGAGGCCTGCCAGCAGCGTGCCAGGAAGTGGAGGAGGACACAGGACGCCGAGGAGCAGATGGGACAGGTGAGTGAGCAGAACGGAGTGCAGAGCCAGCGCTGGGACCGAGTGTAACAGTATCCCCCTCTTTACTCCCCCTCTTTTTCAAGCCTGCGTGAAATCTTTTAAGAAGAAGAGGAGCCTGGATGTTCTCTTTAGGCTCCCAAGATCTCTCCTCAGGACCAAAACCTTTCCAGTCCACCAGGTAATAGATCCTACCTCTTACTCTCTTAGAGGCCAAGATATGTTTTACCTCAAAAACATCATCCTCAGAGACCGGATCAGGAGTGGTACCCGGGTCCTTAAAGAAGGAGCTCAACACTACTGGTTTGAGGAGGGAAACATGAAAGGAGTTAGGTACTCGTAGAGAATTAGGCAATTTCAGTTTATAAGAGACCGGGTTGATTTGTCTCAAGACTTCAAAGGGACCAATGAAACGGGGACCCAATTTGTACGATGGTAACTTCAGACGGATGTACTTGGAGGAGAGCCATACCTTGTCTCCTGGACGAAAGATGGGAGCCTCCAAACATCTTTTGTCCGCATGCGTTTTCATACGTTGAGAAGCTTTCTCCAAAGCCGACCTGGTCTCTCTCCAAATGTCCGAGAAATTCTTAGACAAGGTATCGACTGCCGGAACATCAGACAATCCCGAGACAGGAAGAGTAATTCCGGGTTGCAGTCCAAACACAATCTGAAAGGGAGACTTTCCAGAAGATTCACTTATTTGGTTGTTGTAGGAGAATTCCGCCCAGGGCAGTAATTCTACCCAGTCATTATGATGAGCGTTGACGAAGTGACGCAGGTATCCAGCCAGGATTTGATTGATCCTCTCCACTTGCCCATTAGACTGGGGATGATATGCAGAAGAAAAATCTAGTTCAATTTTTACCATTTTACAGAGTCCTCTCCAGAACTTAGAGGTGAACTGGACGCCCCTGTCGGACACGATGTGGAGAGGAAATCCATGTAGACGGAAGATGTGCTGAATGAAGTGAGTGGCCAGTTCTGGAGCAGACGGGAGGCCAGATAGCGGAACGAAGTGGGCCATTTTAGAGAAGCGGTCCACCACAACCCATACCACTGAGCAGCCAGAAGAAATGGGAAGATCCGTGATGAAATCCATCACAATGTGCTGCCAGGGAGCGGATGGAATCGGAAGAGGCAGAAGCCTGCCGGCTGGCAGATGTTTAACAGTTTTGTTACGAGCACATGAAGGACATGCTGCGATGAACTCCTGGATATCCTTGCCCATGGTAGGCCACCAGTAATAACGGGAGATGAGTTGCTGCGTCTTTTTCTGACCAGCATGGCCAGCCAACTTAGAAGAATGACCCCAGCGCAGAACACGACTACGATCAGAGGCGGACACGAAAGTCTTCCCAGGAGGAAGCCGGGCCAGATCAGTGGAGGCAACAGAGACTAACTTAGAAGGTTCAATAATGTGCTGAGGTTCCTCCTCCAGTTCAGGAGGCAAGAAGGCTCTAGAGAGTGCGTCTGCCTTGATGTTCTTGTCAGCTGGACGGAAATGAGTACAAAATTGAAACGGGCAAAAAATAATGCCCAACGGGCCTGACGGGATTCAGTCTTAAAGCAGATTGGAGATAGGCAAGGTTTTTATGGTCGGTGAATATGATTACCTGGTGATGAGCTCCTTCAAGAAGTGTCTCCATTCTTGAAGAGCCAATTTGATGGCCAAACAGTTCGCGATCACCGACAGAGTAGTTCCTTTCTGCAGGAGAAAAAACCTTGGAAAAAAAAACCACACGAGATCATCCGTCCGTGTAGACGACTTCTGGGTCAGAACTGCTCCTGCACCTATGGAAGAAGCGTCAACTTTAAGAAAAAATTGCCTCACTTGAATTAGGACGATGGAGAACGGGTGCGGAAGCAAAAGGCTTTTTTGAGAGAAACAAAGGCCTCTTCTGCCTCGGAGGACCATTCCTTAGAGTTTACACCTTTCCGGGTTAAGGCTGTGATTGGAGCCACTCGGGTGGAAAAGTGTGGAATAAATTGCCGGTAGTAATTGGCGAACCCGAGGAACTTTGTATGGCTTTTAGCCCAGACGGGACGAGGCAGTTGAGAACTGCAGACAACTTCTTCCGGATCAATTTTTAATCCTGTGGAAGATACAATGTACCCAAGGAAAGGCAAAGAAGACTGCTCAAAGAGGCATTTCTCATATTTGGCATATAGCCTGTTCTCTCTCAGTCTTTTGTAAGACCAGGCGTACTTGCCTCCGGTGTGACGTCAAGTCAGCAGAAAAAAATCAAAATATTGTCCAGGTAAACCACGACACAAGTATAGAGCAAGTCCCTGAAAATGTCATTAACAAATTCCTGAAAAACCGCAGGTGCATTGCTTAGGCCGAATGGCATTACCAGGTATTCATAGTGGCGTCACGGGTGTTGAAGGCTTTTTCCATTCGTCCCCCTCTCTGACTCGGATCAGGTTGTAGGCCCCTCTGAGGTCCAATTTGGTGAAGATCTTGGCCCTCGGAGACGATCAAACAGTTCTGAAATAAGAGGTAATGGATACCTGTTTTTTATTGTGATTTGATTTAGACCCCGATAGTCAATGCAGGGCCGCAAGGATCCATCCTTTTTTCTTCACAAAGTGGTTTGCACGTTAATGACCGGGCCAATTTTTACAATTCTGAACACTGTCTCTTTTTGAGGTTATAACTCTGAAAACGCTCCAACGGATATTCGCGATTCTGAGATTGTTTTCTGTGACATATTGTACTTCACGATAGAAGTAAAATTTCTTAGATATAACTTGCGTTTATTTTTGAAAAAAACGCAAATATGGCGAAAATTTTTAAAATTTTGCAATTTTCAAACTTTGAATTTTTATTCAATTAAAAACAGAGAAATATATCACACAAAGTTAGTTAAGTTAGTTTGGGCGCACGGCAGGGCTTGGAAAGGAAGTAGTAACGTTTTGGAATGCAGACGTTGATGGGGGTCATGTTCCGTTTGCAGTGCCCCAGATGAGCCTAAACAGTGGAAACCCCCCACAAGTGACCCCATTTTGGAAACTAGACCCCTAAGGAACTTATCTAGAATCTTTGGTGAGCACTTTGAACCCCCAAGTGCTTCACACAAGTTTATAATGCCGGGCATGAAAAAAAAAATCCTATTTTTTTCCCACAAAAATATATATTTTAGTCACAAATTTTTTATTTTCCCAAGGGTAACAGAAGAAAATTGGACCACATAAGTTGTTGTCCAATTTGTCCTGAGTACGCTGATACCCATATGTGGGGGGGGACCACTGTTTGGGCACACGGCAGAACTCGGAAGGGAAGGAGCACCATTTGACTTTTTCCAACCAAAATTGGCTGGAATTGAGATTGGATACCATGTTGCATTTGGAGAACCCTGATGTGCCTAAACAGTGGAAACTCCCCATAAATGACCCCATTTGGAAACTAGACCCCTAAGGAACTTATCTAGATCTTTGGTGAGCAATTTGAACCCCCAAGTGCTTCACACAAGTTTATAACATAGAGCCCGTAAAATTTAAAAATCATATTTTTTCCAAAAAATGATTTTTTCATCCCAATTTTTATTTTTCCAAGGGTAACAAGACTCCAAAAGTTATTGTGCAATTTGTCCTGAGTGCGCTGATACACATATGTGGGAGTAAACCACTGTTTGGGTTCATGCGAGTTTGGAAGGGAAGGAGAGCCGTCTGACTTTTTCAAAAGCAGAATTGGCTGGACCCATGTCGTGTTTGGAGACTCCTGATCTGCCTAAACAGTGAAAACCCCCCCAAAAGGACACCATTTTGGAAACTAGACCCTCAAGGAACTTATCTGATGGTGGTGAGAACTTGAACCCCC
>JARQOD010010861.1:0-25664 GCA_033576555.1 Oophaga sylvatica
CCCCCAGATATGGATTATAGCATGGGACAGAACGACGGAGAGGTGACGGATATTGTTGTTTTTTATTTTTATTTTCTTACAGAAGACGAGGGATTCAGTGGAATAGGCATTTGGTGAGTATAACTGTTTGTTATTTTTAAATAAAAAAGTAAAAGTGTGTTTTGTTTTATTTCAAATAAAATACTTTATTCTGGCTGCATGTTTATTTACCATACAACTATAGGATTATTAATGGATAGGTGTCTTATAGATGCCTTTCCATTACTAAGCCGTGGGCTTTAGGTCACCGGACAATACAAATGTGACATCAACCCCAAAAATATGAACCCCACTTGCCCTGTAGTTGGGCAAAGTGCCAGAGTTGTCGCATCTATGACTTTTCTGGGTGGCTGCGGGCTGCTATTTTTAGGATGGAGGGGGCAATATCCATGGCCCCTTACCTGCCAGAGAAAACCAGCCCCCAGCTGTCTGCTTTAGCAAGGCTGGTTGTCAAAAATGGGGGACCTCACGCCGTTTTTTTTAAATTATTTATTTATTTATTTATTTAAATAATTAAAAAATATGTGGTATGGACCTCTCTATTCTTGATAGCCAGCCTTGCTGAAGCTGACAGCTGAGGGTTGTAGCCCCCAGCTGTGAGTTTTGCCTGGCTGGTTATCAAAAATACAGGTGAACCTATGCTGTTTTTTATTAAAAAAAAAGCTGACACCAGTGACCATAGATAAACTTTATAGCTCCAATCACAGCTGAACACTCACGCTGTCCTCTGACACCGTGGGAACCACGGCTCTCTGAGTGGCGGGGATGATTTCTCCACCGATCAGAAGCGGTGTTTGCCATGCTGTCATGCACATGACAGCATGAAAAACACCCGGTGTTTGGGCAGCTGAACCCCAACAGTAACACGGAACTTCCTGGTGTAGTCCGTGTTCGGTGTCCGTGCCCGAACAGTAGGTGTACGGTATGGACGCCGAGCTTTACTGTTCGGATTCGCTCATTTCTACTGAAGAGCAATGATGGTGGTAAGCCTCCCATATTATACAGTATATACTGTTATCTCTGTGGATTATTACATACTGCATCCTCACAAATTGTATTATATATATTGTTCTTCCTTATTACATACTATGTCCTCTCTTATTATACATATCACCATCGTTAGTTACATAGTGAACGCCTTTAACATGCATAGTGTAATTCTTTTTACCTTAGTTATTATCTGTAACATCACCACTTATTACATATAGTTCTCCTTTATTACAGTACAGACCAAAAGTTTGGACACAACTTCTCATTCAAAGATTTTTCTGTATTTTCATGACTATGAAAATTGTACATTCACATTGAAGGCATCAAAACTATGAATTAACATATGTGGAATTATATACTTAACAAAAAAGTGTGTAACAACTGAAATTATGTCATATGTTAGGTTCTTCAAAGTAGCCACCTTTTGCTTTGATTACTGCTTTGCACACTCTTGGCATTCTCTTGATGAGCTTCAAGAGGTAGTCACCGGACATGGTCTTCCAACAGTCTTGAAGGACTTCCCAGAGATGCTTAGCACTTGTTGGCCCTTTTGCCTTCACTCTGCGGTCCAGCTCACCCCAAACCATCTCGATTGGGTTCAGGTCTGGTCACTGTGGAGGCCAGGTCATCTGGCGTAGCACCCCATCACTCTCCTTCTTGGTCAAATAGCCCTTACACAGTCTGGAGGTGTGTTTGGGGTCATTGTCCTGTTGATAAATAAATGATGGTCCAGCTAAGCGCAAACCGGATGGAATAGCATGCTGCTGCAAGATGCTGTGGTAGCCATGCTGGTTCAGTATGCCTTCAATTTTGAATAAATCCCCAACAGTGTCACCAGCAAAGCACCCCAACACCATCACACCTCCTCCTCCATGCTTCACGGTGGGAACCAGGCATGTAGAGTCCATCCGTTCACCTTTTCTGTGTCGCACAAAGACACGGTGGTTGGAACCAAAGATCTCAAATTTGGACTCATCAGACCAAAGCACAGATTTCCACTGGTCTAATGTCCATTCCTTGTGTTCTTTAGCCCAAACAAATCTCTTCCGCTTGTTGCTTGTCCTTAGCAGTGGTTTCCTAGCAGCTATTTTACCATGAAGGCCTGCTGCACAAAGTCTCCTCTTAACAGTTGTTGTAGAGATGTGTCTGCTGCTAGAACTCTGTGTGGCATTGACCTGATCTCTAATCTGAGCTGCTGTAAACCTGCGATTTCTGAGGCTGGTGACTCGGATAAACTTATCCTCAGAAGCAGAGGTGACTCTTGGTCTTCCTTTCCTGGGTTGGTCCTCTTGTGAGCCAGTTTCTTTGTAGCGCTTGATGGTTTTTGCAACTGCACTTGGGGACACTTTCAAAGTTTTCCCAATTTTTCGGACTGACTGACCTTAATTTCTTAAAGTATTATTATTGTTATTAGTATTATTATTATTATTATTATTAATATTTATTTATATAGCTCCATTGATTCCATGGTGCTGTACATGAGAAGGGGTTACATACAGATTACAGATATCACTTACGGTAAACAAACTAACAATCACAGACTGATATAAAGGGGAGAGAGGACCCTGCCCTTGCGGGCTTACATTCTACAGGATGGTGGGGAAGGAGACAGTAGGTTGGGGGGTTGCAGCAGCTCTAGTGAATGTGAGGCGGTAGCTCCAGTAGTGGTGAGGAGGCAGCGGGAATCATTACAGGCTGTAAGCTTTCATGAAGAGGTGGGTTTTCAGGTTCCGTCTGAAGGATCCGAGTGTGGTTGATAGTCGGACGTGTTGGGGTAAAGAATTCCAGAGGATGGGGATATTCGCGAGAAGTCTTGGAGGCGGTTGGGTGAGGAGCGAATAAGTGTGGAGGAGAGAAGGAGGTCTTGGGAGGATCGGAGATTACGTGAGGGAAGATATCGGGAGATTAGTTCAGAGATATAAGGAGGAGACAGGTTATAGATGGCCTTGTAGGTCAGTATTAGTAATTTGAATCCTTATTGAAAAAATGACTAAGTATGGAATGGACAAGGCAACTGTTAGGTGGATTCATAACTGGCTTAGTGATCGGACCCAAAGAGTGGTTGTAAATGGCTGCACATCCAGTTGGAAGAATGTCTCAAGTGGGGTACCACAAGGCTCTGTTTTGGGCCCTGTATTGTTCAACATCTTTATCAATGATTTAGATGAAGGAATTGAGGGTAAACTGATCAAATTTGCTGATGACACAAAGCTAGGAGGGGTAGCTAATACTAGAGAAGAGAGAGAGAGGATTCAAAAAGATATACATAAACTGGAGCAGTGGGCAGCAACTAACAGAATGGATTTTAACAGGGAAAAATGCAAAGTACTACATCTGGGCAATAAAAATGAAAAAAGCATATACAAAATGGGAGGAATAGGGCTAAGTAACAGCACATGTGAAAAAGACTTGGGTATACTAATTGATCACAGACTTAACATGAGTCAACAGTGTGATGCAGCAGCAAAAAAGGCAAATGCAATTCTAGGATGTATCAACAGAAGCATACAGTCTAGATCACGTGAGGTCATTATTGCCCTCTACTCCTCTTTGGTCAGACCTCATCTGGAATACTGTGTCCAGTTTTGGGCACCACATTTTAAAAAAGACATCAACAAACTGGAGCAAGTTCAGAGAAGAGCCACCAGAATGGTGACCGGTCTGCAAACCATGTCCTATGAGGAACGGTTGCAGGATTTGGGAATGTTTAGCTTGCAAAAAAGAAGACTGAGAGGAGACTTAATAGCTGTCTACAAATATCTCAAGGGCTGTCACATTGTAGAAGGATCATCTTTATTCTCATTTGCGCAAGGAAAGACTAGAAGCAATGGGATGAAACTGAATGGGAGGAGACACAGATTAGATATTAGAAAAAACTTTTTGACAGTTAGGGTGATCAATGAGTGGAACAGGCTGCCACAAGAGGTGGTGAGTTCTCCTTCAATGCAAGTCTTCAAACAGAGGCTGGATAGACATCTGTCTGGGATGATTTAGAGAATCCTGCTTTGAGCAGGGGGTTGGACCAGATGACCCAGGAGGTCCCTTCCAACTCTACCATTCTATGATTCTATGATTCTATGAATCAGATGCGCTGAGGGAGTGGGAGCCAGTGGAGAGATTTGCAGAGGGGAGAAGTGGAGGAGTAGCGAGGAGAGAGATGAATTAGTCGGGCAGCAGAGTTAAGGATGGACTGGAGAGGTGCGAGGGTGTTAGCAGGGAGGCCACAGAAAAGGATGTTGCAGTAATCGAGACGGGAGATGATGAGGGCGTGCACAAGCATTTTAGTAGAGTGCGGGTTGAGGAAGGGACAGATTCTGGAAATATTTTTGAGCTGGAGGCAGCAGCAGGTGGAGAGAGTTTGGATGTGCGGTTTGAAGGACAGGGCAGAGTCAAGGGCTACTCCAAGGCAGGGAACCTCCAGTACAGGGGAAAGAGTGATGTTGTCAATTGTTATAGATAGCTCGGGTAAGGAAGATCTGTGAGATGGGGAAAGATGATCAGTTCAGATTTGTCAACATTCAGTTTGAGGAAGCGGGAGAAGAAGGAGGATATGGCTGATAGACACTCCGGGATTTTGGAGAACAGAGAGGTGACATCTGGGCCAGAGAGGTAGATCTGAGTATCATCGGCATAAAGGTGGTACTGGAATCCGTGGTACTTTATGAGTTACCCCAGGCCAAGTGTATAGATTGAGAAGAGTAGGGGTCCTAGAACCGAGCCTTGGGGGACTCCAACAGAGAGAGGGTGGGATGAGGAGGTAGTGTGTGAGTGGGAGATACTGAATGTGCAGTTGGAGAGGTATGAAGAGATCCAGGATAGGGCGAGGTCTTTGATGCCAAAGGAAGAGAGGATCTGTAGTAGGAGGCAGTGGTCAACTGTGTCGAAAGCAGAGGACAGGTCTAGAAGGAGGAGTATAGAGTATTGTCAGTTCGCTTTGGCTGTAAGTAGGTCGTTAGTAATTTTGGTCAGGGCTGTCTCAGTGGAGTGATGGGGGCGGAAACCAGATTGTAGATTGTCAAAGAGCAGGTTAGATGAGATGGGAAGAAAGTTCAGCATGGAGATGCTGCTCCAGGAGTTTGTAAGCAAATGGGAGCAGCGATATTGGGCGATAGCTGGACATAGCGGTTGGGTCAAAGGTTGGCTTTTTGAGGATAGGCGTGATTGTGGCATGTTTGAAAGCAGAAGGGAAGGTACCGGAAGTTAGTGATAGGTTGAAGAGGTGGGTTAGTGATGGGATAAGAGTGGTGGTGAGATTGGGGAGGAGGTGGGATGGGATGAGGTCGAGTGCACAAGTGGTGAGGTGTGATTTGGAGAGAAGATGAGCAAGCTCCCCTTCCGTGATGTTGGATAAGGAGGTTATGGGGTTTGGGCATTGGTCAGGTATACAAAGGGGTTGTGGTGGTTGAATAATACAGACTTGCCGTGTTTGGTCTAACTTGTTTTTGAAGTGCATGGCGAAATCCTCAGCAGAGATTAGGGAAGTAGGAGGGGGCAGTGGTGGGTGGAGGAGGGAGTTAAAAGTATTGAACAACTGTTTGGGGTTGTGGGATAAGGAAGATACAAGGGATGTAAAGTAGGCCTGTTTAGCAGAGGTGAGAGCTGATTTGAATGCAAGTGTTGCTTGTTTGAGTGCAGTGAAGTCGTCTTGTGAATGCGTTTTCTTCCTGCGCCGTTCAGCAATTCTGGATGCTTGCCGAAGCTTTTTAGTGGTATTATTGTGCCAGGGTTGTCTATTGATTCGTCGCACTCTGTTATGCATGACAGGGGTGACCGAATTGATGGCTGATGCAAGAGTGGCATTGAAGAAACTAGTGGCAGTGTCTGTGTCGTGGAGTGAAGATATGGAGGACAGTGGTAGGATAGAGTCAGAGAGTGAGTGTCTAGATGTGCAAGGTTTCTGCGGGGGTGCGCATGTTGCTGGACATGGGTGACAGGTGAGGAGGACAGGGATGAGAAAGAGAGTAGATGATGGTCAGATAGAGGGAGAGGGGAGGTTGTGAAGTTAGATAGGGAGCAGAGGCGGGTGAAGACCAGGTCATGTGTGTCAGTCTGTGTGGGTGGCTGAGGAGGACCACTAGGTAAGACCAAAGGATGAAGTAAGGGCTAGGAGTTTGGAAGCTGCCGACTGGTTAGTAAGTAAGTCACCCATGATGATGGTGGGAATGTCAGTAGAGAGAAAGTGAAGGAACCATGTAGAGAATTGGTCCATGAAGACAGTGTTTGGGCCTGGAAGTCGGTATATGACGGCCACTTGGAGGTTGGAGGGAGAGTAGATGTGGACAGAGTGGACTTCAAAAGAGGGGAGGACAAGGGAGGGAAGAGGTGGGATTGGGTTGAAGGTGCAGTTGGAAGAAAGGAGAAAGCCCACTCCTCCACCATGTCTGTTGCCAGGGCGAGGAGTGTGGGTGAATTGGAGGCTGCCATAGCATAGCGCAGCAGGGGAGGAGGTGTCAGAGGGTGTCAGGCAGCCATGTTTCAGTGAGGCCAAGGAAGGTAAAATTATGAGAGGTAAAGAGGTCGTGAATCACATGGAGTTTATTGCAGACGGAGCGGGTATTCCAGAGTGATCCAGAGAGAGGGAGCTGAGTGGTGGGCGTCAAGGGCACGGATTTGAGGTTGGAAAGATTTCGGGTGTTTATATTGGATTGGGAGCGATAGAAGGGGGTAATAATGGAAGGTATGAGCTGTGGGGGTCCAGGATTGGGAGATATGTCGCCAGCAGTGAGAAGAAGCAGAGAGAGGCAGAACAGGTGGGAGAAGGAGATAGGGCGATTTGTTTTGTGTGTTATTAGGAGAGATCTGGGGTTGAGGATCAGGTCAGCGGGAGGTCAGGTGGGGGGGGCAAGAGGAAAGGAGAGATTATTACTTGGCTAGAGAGTGCTGGGGTCTGTGGATAGCGAAGGAGAGTTAGGAGTAATGGAGGCCAAACCATTAGAGCATATGTCAGCATGGTAAAATTGTGGAGTTAACAAAGAAATTTAGTAAATTTAAACAGAGTTTAGGCATACCTTCTGGCCACTTCTGGCACATTTCTGGCATATTTCGATAGTTATCCTTAAAAGACATCCTTATAATGACAGACCAAGGTCAAACAGACCAGTGGCTCTGAATTTATACATAAGCAAATGCACATCAAACAGGCCAGGTGAGAACAGGAGGGACTGGCAGCAGGAAGACTGGTCACACACACAGGAGGGGATTAATTAGAAGTCAAGAAGGAAAAAAAAAATAGTCAGATCCAAAAGGACAGATAAAGCATTGATAGCAGACAGATAATACAGGGGTCAATGGGGTTCAGGAAAGATGGGTGATGAGGATGGTATTGCAGTCAGGACACATACCATTGGTGTCTACTTTGAAGAACCTAGAATATAAGACATATTTTCAGTTGTTTCACACTTTTTTGTAAAGTGTAATGTATAATTCCACATGTGTTAATTCATAGTTTTGATGCCTTCAGTGTGATTCTACAATTTTCATAGTCATGAAAATACAGAAAAATCTTTGAATGAGAAGGTGTGTCCAAACTTTTGGTCTGTACAGAATGTATAAAGACGCCCCTTATTATAAAAAAGTGTCTTTCCTTATACCGTATATAATTCTATCCCTTTTTTAAATAGAGTCATTACTCTACATTTATCTACATTAAACCTAATTTACCAAGAGTTTTTTTCCCATCAGTCATCTTATTCAGATTGTTCTGTAATTTTGTACTGTCAGATTTTAGTATCCTGCCTAGTTTTGTGACACTTTACTGACACTTTACTCTCAATTCCATCCATACGGTCATTAATAAAGAGGTTAAAAAGAATCAGTCCTAGCACAGATCCCTGCTGTCCCCACTGCTCAAGGTACAGATCCCTGCGGTCCCCACTGTTCCCGGTACTAATTCCTGCGGTCCTCACTGCTCCCGGTACTAATTCCTGCGGTCCTCACTGCTCCCGATACAGATCCCTGCGGTCCGTACTGACGTACTGACTATATCCCATTTAGAGAACGTACCATTTATGACGACTCTTTGTTTCCTGTCATTTAGCTAATTCCTTACCCATCTGCATATAGTTTCCCTCAGTCCTTGCTTCTGTAGCTTCAGTATAAGGCCTCTTTCACACATTTAGCCGCAGCGCCGCATCAGAAAACCTGATGCGCCGCTTGCGTTTTTTTTTGCATTGACTTGCATTAGCGCCGGATGGCGCCGCATGTCAATGCGTCGTATGCGATTTTGTCCGGATGCGGCGGAAATGTACATTCCGGCGGCCGGACAAAACGCAGCATGTAACGTTTTTTTTTTTTGCCGGATTCCCCTGATGTCTCCGGGCATCAGAAACCATCCGGCAAAAAAACGCATGCGGCGCATGCGGCGCATCAGGTTTTCTGATGCGGCGCTGCGGCTAAATGCCGGGGGCGCCGTCAGGCGCACACCGGATGTGTGAAAGAGGCCTAAGGCTGCAAGGTGGTACAGTATCAGATGCCTTTATAAAGGACCTATAAATCACATCAGCCACATTACCAACATCTAGATCTGCGCTTACCTCCTCATAGAGCCCCAACATGTTAGACACGACTTAATCTTCATGAATCCATGCTGGTTATCAGTTATTATATTATTCTCTGTAATATATTTCTGCAGGTCAATTCTTATGATGCTGTAAGGAGGTGAATTGCACCCTCTCCTCCTTCCGTGTGATCCCCGTGCACATTATGTACTGTGATGTAATGCACCGCCAGATGTTGCACTTGCTTGTTATAATGTCATGTGTTATGTTGAGCTGTGTTTGTTTGGTCTTAAAGTAATGTATGTGCTGAATTTGTTATGTCTTGTAATGTATTGTGATGTTTCCCTTTAAGAGCTGTATTTGCAATGTATAATGTCATGAGTACTATGTGTTAGAGTTAGGGAAAGAAACAGTTAAAGATTGGGCTGGACTTGCATCCATGATGTGAGAGGAAGCTGCTGCTTCCTCAGAACTGCCCGGATACGTTGGCCAGGGCAGACGTCGTTTTCAGACGGGGTACTGCCAGACCCTCGGTTGGGAGAGGTCTGTTGCCCCGGGCCCGGGACTCAGGACTAAACAAAAGCATTAAGGACGGCAACACGGGCCCCAGGACTCTGGAAGGGCCCCCGCTGAAGGGTTTTAAGCTCCCAAATTACAGTGCGTGGACTACTGCAGATCTTCGGGCGCGGCTTTGGAGAGTGTCAGGGAGAGATCAGGAATCCAGTGTTGTACTCTTTTCCTTCTATTCTATTCTTGTTTATTAACCCCTTAATGTCCAATGACGTGCACAGTCCGTCATGGCCGGGTGTCAGTTCCGGCACCAGGACGGACTGTGCACGTCATGCCTTTGATCTACCACTGCGTGTAAACACGCAGTGGTAGATCAGTGCCGACAGCTGTCACAGACAGCTGACAGGCACGGCAAGCGGCAGGGACCTTTGCCGTCGGTCCCCGCACCTACAGGGCTGTGCTTGGTCAGTCAATCTGACTGACCAAACGCAGCAGCGATCGCGCAGGAGAAGCTGAAATTTCAGCTTCTCCAGCGCGATCAGTGCAGGACACGGCGCTGCAGTGGCCAGGCTTCCTGCACTGACAGCCAGGAGCGGCGCCCCCACCACCCCTGGCTGTTAACCCCCTGACTGCTGCGATCAAGCGCGATCGCAGCGCTCAGGGGGGGAGGCAGAGGGTCGGGAGCTCCCTCTGCCTCAGATCGGCGCCCTGCAATGTATTTGCAGGGCCCGATCTCTGCCTTGATGACCCGGGGGTTGTCATGACAACCTCCGGGTCATCTAGCTACGGAAAGCTGCTGTGATCATGCTCACAGCAGCTTTCCCCATAGTTACAATGCATTGCAATACTGGAGCATTGCAATGCATTGTAACTGCAATAAAAAGTAAAAAAAGTGAAAGTCCCCTAAAGGGACAAGTTAAAAAAAATCATTTTTTTAAAAAAAAATTTAAAAAAAATATTAAAAAATAATTTAAAAAAATCCCCTAAAAAATACACATTTTTATGTAATAAAAAAAAAAAAAAAAAAAAAAATACACATGTTTTGTATCGCTGCGTCCGTAAAAATCCCATCTATAAAAGCGTAGCCCTAGTTAACCCCTTCAGTGACAGTCATAAAAAAAAACACAAAAAAGTAGTAAATTATACTTTTTCCAAGCGGTATCATCATACCGCTTGGAAAAAGTGCAATAACACGTGATCAAAAAGTCAGATATAAATAATCATGGTACCGCTGAAAACGTCATCTTGTCCCGCAAAAAACAATCCGCTATACAGCATCATCAGCGAAAAAATAAAAAAGTTATAGCTCGCGGAATAAACTGATGCAAAAATAATTAATTTTTCTATAAAATTTTTATTGTGTAAAAAACGCCAAAACATAAAAAAATATATATAAATGAGGTGTCTCTGTAATCGTAGTGACCCGAAAAAATAAAGCTGCTTTATCAATTTTACCACACACGGAACGGAGGAAAAAAAAAAAAACAATTCCTGAATTGCTGGTTTTTGTTCATTCTGCTTCCACAAAAATCGGAATAGGAAGCGATCAAAAAACATTATGTGCCCGAATATGGTACCAATAAAAACGTCAGCTCGTCCCGCAAAATAAAAGCCCACAGATAACTCTGTCGGCCGAAATATGGAAAAATTATAGCTCTCAAAATACGGCGATGCAAAAATTTCTTACAAAAAATTATTCCAAAAAAAAGCATCTTTTAGTGTGTGACAGAAGCTAAACATGAAAAAAGGGTGTAAATCTGGTATCGCTGTAATCGCACCGATCCGAGGAATAAAGTCGCCAAATCACTAATACCGCATGAGGAGCGGCGTAAAAAAGAAAAACAATTCTTCACCTTTTGTGGATTTGTTCATTGTGCCTCCCAAAGATCGCAGTAAGGCGATCACAGTGGTTCCCCCCCACATATGGGGTATCAGCGTACTCAGGACAAAATTCAAAATAGCTTTTGGGGTCCTATTTCTCCTGTTACCCTTATAAAAATAAAAATTTGGGGGCAAAAAGGTCATTTTTGTGGAAAAAAATATGATTTTTTTATTTTCACGGCTCTACGTTATAAACTTCTGTGAAGCCCTTGGGGTTCAAAGTGCTGACCACACATCTAGATAAGTTCCTTGGGGGGTCTAGTTTGCAAAAAAAATATGATTTTTTTATTTTCACGGCTCTACGTTATAAACTTCTGTGAAGCCCTTGGGGGTTCAAAGTGCTGACCACACATCTAGATAAGTTCCTTGGGGGTCTAGTTTGCAAAATGGGGTCATTTGTGGGGGGTTTCTACTGTTTAGGCACATCAGGGGCTCTCCAAGCGCGACATGACACCCGCAGACCATTCCATCAAAGTCTGCATTTAAAAACGGTGCTCCTTCCCTTCCGATCGCTGCCATGCGTCAAAATAGTGGTTCCCCCCCACATATGGGATATCAGCGTACTCAGGACAAATTGCACAATAGCTTTTGGGGTCCTATTTCTCCTGTTACCCTTATAAAAATAAAAATTTGGGGGCAAAAAGATTATTTTTGTGAAAAAAATATGATTTTTTTATTTTCACGGCTCTACGTTATTAACTTCTGTGAAGCACTTGGGGGTTCAAAGTGCTCACCACACATCTAGATAAGTTCCTTGGGGAGTCTAGTTTCCAAAATGGAGTCACTTGTAGGGGGTTTCTACTGTTTAGGCACATCAGGGGCTCTCCAAACCTAACATGACACCCGCAGACCATTCCATCAAAGTCTGCATTTGAAAAAGGCACTCCTTCCCTTTCGAGCTCTGCCATGCGTCAAAATAGTGGTTTACCCCCACATATGGGGTATCAGCGTACTCAGGACTAATTGCACAATAACTTTTGGGGTCCTGTTACCCTTTGGAAAATAACAATTGGGGGTGGAAAGATCATTTTTGTGGAAAAGATATGATTTTTTAATTTTACTGCTCTACGTTATAACCTTCTGTGAAGCCCTTGGGGGTTCAAAGCTCTCACCACACATCTAGATAAGTTCCTTGTGGGGTCTAGTTTCCAAAATGGGTCACATGTGGGGGGTTTCCACTGTTTAGGCACACAGGGGCTCTCCAAATACGACATGGCGTCCAATCTCAATTCCAGCCAAAAAAGTCAAATGGCGCTGCTTCCCTTCCGAGCTCTGCCATGCGCCCAAATAGTGGTTTACCCCCACATATGGGGTATCAGCGTACTCAGGACTAATTGCACAATAACTTTTGGGGTCCTTTTATCCTTTGGAAAATAAAAATTGGGATGAAAAGATCATTTTTGTGGAAAAAATATGATTTTTTAATTTTACGGCTCTACGTTATAACCTTCTGTGAAGCCCTTGGGGGTTAAAAGCTCTCACAACACATTTAGATAAGTTCCTTGGGGGGTCCAGTTTCCAAAATGGGTCACTTGTGGGGGTTTCCACTGTTTATGCACACAGGGACTCTCCAAATGCGACATGGCATCCAATCTCAATTCCAGCCAAAAAAGTCAAATGGTGCTGCTTCCCTTCCGAGCTATGCCATGCGCCCAAATAGTGGTGTACCCCCACATATGGGGTATCAGCGTACTCAGGACTAATTGCACAATAACTTTTGGGGTCCTTTTATCCTTTGGAAAATAAAAATTGGGATGAAAAGATCATTTTTGTGGAAAAAATATGATTTTTTAATTTTACGGCTCTACGTTATAACCTTCTGTGAAGCCCTTGGGGGTTAAAAGCTCTCACAACACATTTAGATAAGTTCCTTGGGGGGGTCCAGTTTCCAAAATGGGGTCACTTGTGGGGGGTTTCCACTGTTTATGCACACAGGGACTCTCCAAATGCGACATGGCATCCAATCTCAATTCCAGCCAAAAAAGTCAAATGGTGCTGCTTCCCTTCCGAGCTCTGCCATGCGCCCAAATAGTGGTTTACCCCCACACATGGGGTATCGGTGTACTCTGGAGAAATTGTACAACAAATATTGTGGTTCATTTTCTCCTGATACCCTTGACAAAATTTAAAAAAATTGTGTCAAAAGAAAAATTTTGGGAAAAAAAGTTAAATGTTCATTTTTTCCTTCCACATTGCTTCAATTCTTGTGAAGTACCTAAAGGGTTAATAAACTTCTTGAATGTGGCTTTGAACACGTTGAGGGGTGCAGTTTTTAGAATGGTGTCACTTTTGGGTATTTTCTGTCATATTGACCCCTCAAATTCACTTCAAATGTGATGTGGCCCCTAAAGAAATGGTTTTGTAAATTTTGTTGGAAAAATGAGAAATTGCTGGTCAACTTTTAAAACTTATAATTTCCTAACAAAAAAAAATTTTGGTTCCAAAATTGTGCTGAT
Source organism: Oophaga sylvatica (assembly GCA_033576555.1). Lineage (NCBI taxonomy): Eukaryota > Metazoa > Chordata > Amphibia > Anura > Dendrobatidae > Oophaga > Oophaga sylvatica. The sequence continues at coordinate 13,373 of JARQOD010010861.1, forward strand.
GTAAAGTAGACATGTGGGAAATGTTATTTATTAACTAATTTTTGTGACATATCTCTCTGATTTAATGGCATAAAAATTAAAAGTTTGAAAATTGCTAAATTTTCAACATTTTTGCCATATTTCCGTTTTTTTCATAAATAAACGCAAGTTATATTGAAGAAATTTTACCACTATCATGAAGTACAATATGTCACGAGAAAACATTCTCAGAATCGTCAAGATCCGTAGAAGCGTTCCAGAGTTATAACCTCATAAAGAGACAGTGGTCAGAATTGTAAAAATTGGCCTGGTCTTTAACCTACAAAATGGCTTGGTCGTTAAGGGGTTAAAAATACATTTTCCCTGTTGGACTACAGTTGCCAACCTGAACCTCATTGCCTAGACTACCGTGGCTGAGAGAGAACAAAGTAAACTGTGGGAAAAGCTGTGTCGGTCCCGTCTATTTATATACAAGGGGCTGGGGGTACTCGCTGACTGTTTGCTCAGTGGACTCTGTCTGTGAACTGTGCCTTTAAATAACTCGGCCACAACTAACCCCCCCCCCCCCGTGTCCCCTTGTTACAATGCCATCTTTCAATCCTTTGACACCAACCCTGTTACAAAAGAGTAAAAGAATATGAGATAATCAATTACTGAACTCAGCTCCCTCAGTATTGGTAGATGAATGCCATCTGCACTGGGGGATTTGTTAATATTTATTTTGCTCAGACGCAGGTACACTTCTTCTTGTTTTAAACTAGTTATATCTGGTGGTGAACTTTGATTTTGCCTTGTTGAATGATCCCTGGAACGGTCAGTTCATGAGCACGGATGAAAAGTGCCTATTTAATATCAGAGCCTTTTTGTCCTCTATATTAATCTTGTTATTATAGTCTTTTTTTCTTCTTGGCTTTGATTGTATTTATAAAATTGTAAATAAACTTGAAAGTGTATTATTAAACATTCTGCTTGTTAACAAAGGTTCCATTTGTGTACCCATAGCCATATATATTACTGACACTTTAACATTACTAGCATGAAAAGAGACTCAGGAATATGTTCTCTCTACTCATTAGAAAGTGTCCTCTCTTATTATATAAAGTAGACCCTCATTAAATAATATCCTCTCTTAGCGGCATCCATTGTTAGAGTATAATGGAAACGTTTTCTTTTTATGTATAACGCCATTATCATTACATAGCGTCCTCCTTTATTATGCATAGCGATTCCATCCGGCGCATACATCTTAGAAGGAACAGCGTTGGTGCGTATAGTTATGTGCAAATTCACTATCATAAATACTAAAATATCACCATAAATATAGACAACAGGTGAGCGAATCATTTGACTCTAACTGGATTTTCTTTGAATTTCAGAGATAAGTAGGTTTTGGTGCATCTGAACTCTTTGCGATTAACTACAAGAGAACTTAACAGAATGAAGGTCAGCCGAATTCCATCTTGCTGTATTGTAAAGGGCTTGGAAGGGTTTAAAAAATAGTAATTCTCAACTTGCCGCACACCTGTCCCATCTCTGCTGCAGCTCCCTATCTGGTCCTCTCTTTCTTCCATCTACTAATTTCCTCCTACCTCTACGGCAGACCTGGGCAAAGTGCGGCCCGTGGGCCACAATGAGACAGCCAGAGGGCTGGATGTGGCCCGTTGACTGAGACAGCTGTGGGGCTTAAAACCAGAGGCCCACGGTCCGCACCGTGCTCGCCCACTCGCTGTCTCCATAGGCGCTTGTCAGCATTGGTGGAGGAGGGCCTCCAGCCACTTCCTCCACCAATTGGAGTGTGAAACAGCTGACGCGATGACGCCATTTCATCGCGTCAGCTGTGTACTGCAGAGTCAGCTCACCGGAGGCAGGGAGAGAAACAGAGCTCTGGGGAATGGGACTGAGGTGAGTATATGTTGTTTTTTTTTTCATGTGTATGGGATGTTTGGGTGGGCATGGAGAGGCTATGGGGGTAACATGCTGCACATGGTGCTGCATATGGGGGTGACATGCTGCACATGGTGCTGCATATAAGGGTGACATGCTGCACATGGTGCTGCATATAAGGGTGACATGCTGCACATGGTGCTGCATATGGGGGTGACATGCTGCACATGGTGCTGCATATGGGGGTGACATGCTGCACATGGTGCTGCATATGGGGGTGACATGCTGCACATGGTGCTGCATATGGGGGTGACACGCTGCACATGGTGGTACGTATGGGGGTGACATGCTGCTGGCTATGGGGTGACATGCTGCACATGGGGAGGCTAAGTTGGCGTCATGCTGCTCAAGGGGAGGCTATGGGAGCATCATGTGTGGAGCCCAGCTTTGCTCAGTTCCACAAATCCTAGAAGGGTGCATGAAAGATTGAACCACTAGAGGTCTCACTATGCATACACACACCTTCACCCCTCTCCTCAGTCCACCAGAGGGAGCCTGATATTAATATAAAAGAGGGTGAAGGCAGGAAGTCAGAGAGTCTGTCTGCAGGGCAGAGTGCAGTGGAGTTCTGCTCAGTGCAGCTCAGTGGAGAGCTGACAGGTGTGGAGTCAGTCGCAAGTCTGCAGTGGAGAGCGGAGTGGAGTTTGCAGTGAGAGACTCAATAGCTCAAGTTAGAGAGCTAGGAGAGTGCCGACGCTCTGAGAGCGGCAGAAGAAGCAGCCCACCAACTGCCAGTGTGTATAATCGTGTGTGGGCCCGAGTAGGCCGAAGGCAAGGGGAGTAGCAAAGGGGTAGACAAGCCCAACCAGCTCACCCCAGCAAGTACATACCAGGCGCCAGGTCCAAGCCTACAGGGATCTCCACGACCCAGTAGGAGACCACCGGAGATCCTGGAGGACTACAAGTCCCAGGAGCACCACAGAGCTGATACGTAACAAGGCCAGGAGGACGGAGTTCAGGCAAGCAGGGCCCAGCAAGCAGGGACTGTGTACTTCAAGAGGAGGCCCAACCACAAGGTCAGCCAGGTGCAGGACAGAGATTAAGTTAGGCCCAGCTACATGCCGGCCAGAACTTCATTACAGAAAGGCAAGGAACAGGAGGCCATATACCTACTCAGTGGGAGAATCTGGATGTGCACCCTTCACCCTATCATGCTCCGGGATGTACCTGCAACATCTTCAGTAAAGGTATCGAAGTGACGTGTGTGTGTCCACCTTCTTGTACCTACCCTGCAGGGTTTCTCTTCGTCCTGTATTCCTACACATCTATCTGCCCTGGAAGGACACAGCCTCACCCGTAGGAGGCCTAACATCTAGCTGCGCAACCCAATCCCTTCCAGAGGATCTGCACAGAAGCGCTGGTCCCCCTGACCAGATACTACAGGTGGCGTCACGACCAATTACACGAACATTCATTCCTCTGTAAATATTTCCCCTTTTTGGGTGAGCGCCCAGGGCCACGGACCGAGCTGTGTTGCCATGACATCCCCCATAGAAGTTAATAGGCTCGGATCCGAGAACCCCAACAGAGTTCAGGGCGGCTCATTTTTGGCGTCACGAACAGGATTGCGTGCCCTGCAGTAACGGAGTAACTTGTGCCCGTTGCCACCGGGTACTGTGTGCCTTGCTAAAAGACTGTATATCATATAGTGGTGAAGATTTCCCGCCATTGCCCGCCATTTACAGCGTTATAACACGAAAACTAGGAGGCGTACCTGTAAAAGCACGCTAAGTTCTGGACACGACTGTTATGTTACGGTAGCTGAGGAGTGCAGGTAAAAAAGGAAATACACCAGAGCAGTTGGAATCTATGGGATTGCAGTACCCTGACTAACCACCGCAACTAGAGGCAGCCGTGGAGCGTTCCTACGTTGGTCCTAGACGCCTCGTCACAGCCTGAGAAACTAACTACACCTAAAGATAGAAATAGGAAAGCTATCTGCCCCGGAGCAGAACCCCAAAGATAATAGAAAGCCCCCAAACATGTAATGGCGGTTAGACAAGAGGAAATACTGACACAGAAAGAAAATAGTATGAGCAAACGCTGGGGCCCAAACTATCTAAATAGAAAAGGACAGGAAGGGTACTTACTGCAATCTCAGAAAACCCTGAAAAAACACCAACTCTACTAATTTCAAAATCACCTGAGATCACACGACCTCTACCACCTAAATTAGTTCTCTGGTGTAACAAAAACAAAACAGCAGCCACTGAAAAAAAACTGGAAACAGCAAAAGTACAAAACACAGTGGCTGGACTAAACTGAGAGGGCAAAAGCCCCGGAGGGGACCCTGAAGGCCCCCACAGAAGTGCAGGACAAAATGCAAAAATATAGCAAAACACAAAATAAGAAATTGTCTTATCTGATAGCAGGAGATGCAGACACGACACAGCAGGCTACAAGGGAAACTGGAAAGAAGGATTCAGACCAGAACAATTGATCACCGGCAACCCTGATGGGAAAATGACTCCCTTACATAAGACCAATCAGTAACACCTGATTCCCAGTCCTCACAATCCTCACTAGTACCGCTTGTAACCACCAGAGGGAGGCTCTGCTCAGAACTCATCTCAAACCCATTCACAACAGTACCCCCCCCTTGAGGAGGGGTCACCGAACCCTCATTTGAGCAACCAGGTCGGTCAGGATGAGTTCTATGATACGCACGGATAAGTCTCCTAGCATGGATGTCCGAAGCAAACACCCAAGAATTGTCTTCCTGACCATAACCTCTCCATTTAACCAAATACCGGAGTCTTCGTCTAGAAAAACGAGAATCCAATATTTTCTCAACCACATACTCCAGATTGCCCTCAACCAAAACAGGGTCAGGAGGCACAGCAGCAGGAACCACTGGCTCAACAAACCTCTTCAACAAGGACTTGTGGAACACGTTATGGATCTTAAATGTCCCTGGAAGAAGCAAACGAAAAGAAACAGGATTAATAATCTCCATGATCTTATAAGGTCCAATGAACCTAGGCTTAAATTTAGGAGATGCTACTCTCATAGGAATATTCTTTGAGGACAACCAGACCAAGTCCCCCACTTTAAACCGAGGACCATCAGTCCTATGCCGGTTAGCAAACCGCTGGGCCTTCTCCTGAGAGAGGGACAACCTTTCCACTACCTGGTCCCAAATCTGCTGCATACGCTCAACAACAGAGTCAACACCTGGACAGACAGAAGCCTCCGTCTGTCCTGAAGAAAATCGAGGGTGAAACCCAGAATTACAGAAAAACGGAGACATCAAAGTGGCAGAGCTAGCCCTATTATTAAGAGCAAACTCAGCCAAAGGCAAAAAAGAGACCCAGTCATCCTGATCAGCAGACACAAAGCATCTTAGATAAGTCTCCAATGTCTGGTTTGTTCTCTCAGTTTGACCATTGGTCTGAGGATGAAATGCCGAGGAGAAAGACAATTGAACACCCAGTTTAGAACAAAAAGTCCTCCAAAATCTGGAAACAAACTGGACTCCTCTGTCAGACACAATGTTCTCAGGAATGCCGTGTAAACGAACCACGTGCTGAAGGAACAACGGCACCAATTCAGAGGAGGAAGGCAACTTAGGTAATGGCACAAGATGTATCATCTTGGAAAACCTATCACAAATTACCCAGATGGTGGTCATTCTCTGAGAAACAGGAAGATCGGAAATGAAATCCATAGAGATATGGGTCCATGGTCTCTTGGGCACAGGCAATGGCATCAACAAACCACTAGAGCGAGAGCAAGGCTTGGAGCGAGAGCAAGTCCCGCAGGACTGCACAAATTCCCTGACATCGCGAGACAAGGTAGGCCACCAAAAGGACCGACTAACCAAGTCTCTGGTACCAAAAATTCCGGGATGCCCAGCCAATGCGGAACAATGAATCTCAGACATCACACTCTTTTCCATTGGTCCGGGACAAACAATTTTCCAACAGGGCAGCGCTCGGGCCTATCCTCCTGACACCCCTCCAGAGCAAGTCTCAAATTGGGCGAGATGGCGGAAAGAACTACACCCTCCTTCAAAAGAACAGAGGGATCAGATAGCTCAGGAGAGTCCGCAAGGAAACTCCTCGAGAGGGCATCCGCCTTAACATTCTTAGTGCCAGGAAGAAAGGAAACCACAAAATTAAAACGTGTGAAAAACAAGGCCCACCTGGCCTGTCTAGGATTGAGTCGCTTGGCAGATTCCAGATAGACCAGATTCTTATGGTCCGTAAGGACCACCACCTGATGTTTGGCTCCCTCCAGCCAATGTCTCCACTCTTCAAAAGCTCACTTCATGGCCAATAACTCCCGATTACCCACGTCATAATTACGTTCAGTAGGGGAAAATTTTCGAGAGAAAAAGGCACAAGGGTTACTTTTAGAGGTCTCTGGATCTTTTTGGGACAAAACGGCACCTGCCCCAATTTCAGAGGCATCAACCTCCACCTGAAATGGCAGAGAAACATCAGGCTGCCGTAGAACAGGAGCAGAAGTGAATCTCTGCTTAAGTTCCTGAAACGCAGAGACTGCCTCAGGAGGCCAATTCACCACATCAGAACCCTTTCTGGTCAAATCAGTTAATGGTTTAACAATAACCGAGAAATTACCAATAAATTTACGATAAAAATTGGCAAAACCCAAAAATCTCTGAAGAGCCTTTAATGAAGTAGGTTGGACCCAATCACAGATGGCCTGAACCTTGACCGGGTCCATTTCAATAACAGATGGGGACAAAATGAATCCCAGAAATGAGATCTTCTGTACGCCAAAAAGACACTTTGATCCCTTCACATACAGAGCATTCTCTCTCAAAATCTGGAATACAGTTCGAACATGTTTCACATGAGAGTCCCAGTCATTAGAAAAAAATCAAGATATCATCCAAATAAACAATCAGAAACTTGTCCACAAAATCCCTGAAAATGTCATTCATGAAGGACTGGAAGACAGAAGGAGCATTAGTGAGCCCAAAGGGCATCACTAGGTACTCAAAATGCCCTTCAGGGGTGTTAAATGCCATCTTCCATTCATCCTCGTGCTTAATGCGAATAAGGTTATACGCCCCCCTGAGGTCAAGCTTGGTAAACCAAGTAGCGTTTTTCACCCTGGAAAACAGGTCAGAAATCAAGGGTAACGGGTATTGATATTTCACAGTAATATTGTTCAAGAGACGATAATCAATACACGGCCTTAATGAACCATCTTTTTTGGCCACAAGAAAAAACCGGCACCTAAGGGTGAAGAGGATGGTCTGATATGACCCTTCTCCAATGATTCCTTGATATAAGACCGCATAGCGTCATGTTCAGGTACAGACAAGTTAAAAAGGCGACCTTTAGGGAATTTACTACCTGGCACTAATTCAATAGCGCAGTCATAGCTCCTATGGGGAGGTAAGGATGCAGATTTACTTTCGCTAAACACATCAGAAAAATCAAACAAAATGTCAGGAACATCCTCAGCCTGGGGGAGGCAGAAAAAACAGGAGTGTTGGTATTAACACATTGGCAGCCCCAACTGGTTACAGACACAGATTTCCAATCCAAAACAGGATTATGAGACTGTAACCAAGGGAAACCCAGCACTATAATGTCATGCAGATTATATAGAACCAAAAATTTGCAGCACTCCTGGTGATCAGGTTCAACCCTCATTATCACCTGAGTAGAAAACTGGGGTTTATTCTCAGCCAAAGGGGTAGAATCGATCCACAGTAAAGGAATAGACTTTTGTAGGGGTATCAAGGGAAACCCACAACGTTTAGCAAAATCATAATCCATCAGGTTAATAGCTGCTCCAGAATCAACGAAAGCCTGAGCAGAAAATGAGGACAGAGAGCATATCAGAGTGACAGTTAACAAAAACTTAGTCTGAACACTACCCAAGACAACCGAGCGTGCAAAATGTCTTCCCTGCTTAGGGCAGACTGAAATAGCATGAGAGGCATCACCACAGTAGAAACACAACCCATTGCGCCTTCGAAACTCATGACGCTGTGCCCCAGACACCACTCCATCACACTGCATGGGCTCAGCAGCTGGCTCACAAGGCAACACCACTCCACGCATACTTCTCCGCTCACGCAAACGTCTGTCAATTTGAATCGCTAATGACATAGAATCATTGAGACCAGAGGGGACAGGGAATCCCACTATAACATCCTTTACATTATCCGACAGACCCTTCCGGAAAAGGGCCGCCAAAGCGTCGTCATTCCACTTGGTCAGGACTGCCCACCTACGGAATCTCTGACAGTATAACTCAGCGTCATCAAGCCCCTGATTTAATGCCAACAAGGCTTTTTCAGCTTGATCAGTGACATTAGGCTAATCGTACAATAACCCCAAAGCCTGAAAAAATGCATCAACATCACTCAAAACAGGATCCCCAGGTATCAGGGAAAAAGCCCAATCCTGAGGATCGCCGCGCAGGAGAGAGATGATAATTTGAACCTGCTGCGCTGCGTTTCCTGAGGACTTAGATTTTAAGGCAAGAAACAATTTATAATTATTTTTGAAATTCTGAAACTTAGCTCGATCCCCTAAAAAACAAATCTGGCATGGGGATCCTAGGTTCCACAACAGGCAACCTAGCAAGATATGCAGCAATACTCTGAACCTCAGTGGCAAGCTGATCCACACGGCCAGACAACTGTGCAAACTCCATTGGGAGAAAATATCCTCCCCAGCACCCAGAGATACAGAGGGAAAAAAAAAAAAAATGCAACAAACAGAAAAATATCTCTGACAACTTTTCTTCCTTCAAAATATTTTTCCCTTCTGTGAGTACCATACAATTTTTAGGGCCGGTGATACTGTTATGTTACGGTAGCTGAGGAGTGCAGGTAAAAAGGAAATACACCAGAGCAGTTGGAATCTATGGGATTGCAGTACCCTGACTAACCACCGCAACAATAGGCAGCCGTGGAGCGTTCCTACGTTGGTCCTAGACGCCTCGTCACAGCCTGAGAAACTAACTACACCTAAAGATAGAAATAGGAAAGCTATCTGCCCCGGAGCAGAACCCCAAAGATAATAGAAAGCCCCCAAACATGTAATGGCGGTTAGACAAGAGGAAATACTGACACAGAAAGAAAATAGTATGAGCAAACGCTGGGGCCCAAACTATCTAAATAGAAAAGGACAGGAAAGGGTACTTACTGCAATCTCAGAAAACCCTGAAAAAACACCAACCACTAATTTCAAAATCACCGAGATCAACGAACCTCTACCACCAAATTAGTTCTCTGGTGTAACAAAACAAAACAGCGCCACTGAAAAAAAACTGGAAACGAAAATACAAAACAACAGTGGCTGGACTAAACTAAAGGGGGGCAAAACCCCCGGAGGGGACCCGAAGGCCCCCACAGAAGTGCAGGACAAAAGGCAAAAATATACAAAAACACAAAAAAAAATTGTCTACTGATAGCAGGAGAGCAGACACGACACAGCAGGCTACAAGGGAAACTGGAAAGAAGGATTCAACCAGAACAATTGACACCGGCAACCCTGAGGGAAAAGACTCCCTTACCTAAACCAACATAACACCTGATTCCCATCCTCAACAACCCACTAGTACCGCTTGAACCACCAGAGGGAGGCTCTGCCAGAACTCACCAACCCATTCACAACACACACCCCCACGCGCTGATCAGCGGCAGGTCCTGGCAGGGACTCCAGGAACCTCCGTGTCGAGCGCCGCGACGCAGGCCTCAAGCAAGTGTACCCTGCGGACTGCGGCCTACGGAAAAAAGGTAGCCGTGTTTAACTAGGGGGCGAGAAATGTCCAGCAGCAGGCCGAGGCGCGGCCGGGCGACAGCCCCGATAACTTACCAACGCGCTTCCACCAGCTGGAATCGCTGGCCCGTCCCTGGGCCTTGGGCCTAGGCCCCGATAGTACCACTGACACGCCATAAAGCGGAGCAAAGTGGCTTCCTCAGTACAGCGGCAAACCAACCCCTGTCAGGGTTCAAGCAAAAATATGCAGCATACTGGACAGTACCAATGCAGAGAAGCAAAAGCTACATGGTAGGGGACAATTGACGGTGCTGCACGAGAGAAGTAGAGCTTGGTCACTGCAGACCAGGAATCATGCTTGCAATTTTCCTAAAGTTTACAAACTACCTTAGGACCGCACCGAAACAACCTCCGAATGAGGTTTTTACCAATGCCCCGAAACCAGTGACCGCAGCAGGATTAGCCTGCCGTTTGCAAAGGGCCCGCAACTCTCAAACAGGCTAATCCCATGAGCGTCACCAATGAAAAAAATGCTAAAGGAACAATTTGTACAGGGACTGAGGTCCCAAGCGAAAGCAGGATGTGCGTTGGAGTCCTTGGATCACCAGATGCTAACTTTGATTCCCTTAAGGACATGGCATAAAAGGACGCAACCCCTGGAAAAAGCAACTATGCAACTCAACATACCAGGGTGAGGCTACTCCAACGCCAGCAGCCCCCACCTTTTCCCCCTGTTTCTAAACCAAAGTGCAGGCACACCCCCTACGACTAGACCTGTTTGCGCTCAAAGTGCGCCAGCTGACCAAAAACCTGGCCACTGAATGATGCCCGCAACTGCGGAAAAACCGGAGACAGAAGAAAGATCCGCTAGCCAACTGCCCTGAGGACTCCCTGGATGACCGGAGGAGAAGAGGACAACACCACCCCCCGGAAGGACCATGACCAGCATCACCTCGCCAGAGATGCCTGCACCGCTGCCAGAAGGAAGGTATACCGACGCCATGTCCTTTAAACAAGCAAATCCGGTCCGAGGGCCAGCCCCAGGAATAGACTCCATCAGGCCCCTCTGATTGGAACTGCAGGTTTGTGGGAGGAAGGCCATTCCTGCCATCATCTGACGGGATCGCAATACCTGCCCGCTGGCACTGGCCCCGCTATAAGAGGGACTTGAGCCTCTTTCAGGCGGCGGCAGCGAGGGGGGCGGCAAAGAGGACCAGATCCGGCCCGGGCCCCCCCGACACTGAACTGACAGTTTCAGTGCCCGGCGGCCCTTTAACGCGGGCGGAATGCAGCACAGGCCCTTTAATCCCGGGCACAATGCAGCCTGCACGTGATCGTCACACCCGCCTGCGCCCATGAGCGTCACGCCGCCTGTGCCGAAAGACGGAGCGACGCGCTTCTCAAGCTGCGGGAGATAGTATTACTGGCTTTTTTTTTTAAAGCCGGGCCCGGCCATGGGGGATTCTGCTGCTTATGGGACTACTGGCTATGGGGGATTCTGCGCTTAGGGGATTATTCGGCTAGGGGGATTAGCTGGCTATGGGGGATTACTGGCTATTGGGGATTATGCTGGTATGGGGTAAAAGCGGCTATTGGGGCCTTATGCTGGCTATTGGGCATTATCTGGCTATGGGGGATTAGCGGCTATTGGGGGGATTATGCTGGCTATGGGGGATTAGCTGGCATTGGGGATTATCTGGCTATTGGGCAAAAAGCGGCCTATTGGGGCATTATGCTGGCTATTGGGGGATTATGCTGGGTATGGGGGTTTGCTGGCTAGGGGAATTTGCGGCTATTGGGGATTTGCGGGTAGGGGGATTTCTGGCATTGGGGATTAGCTGGATATTGGGGGATATGCTGCTAGGGGGATTAGCTGGCTATGGGGGATTACTGGCTATGGGGGATTATGCTGGCTATGGGGGACTAGCGGCAGGGTATTATGCGACTATGGGGTTAAGCTGGCTAGGGGTTTATGCTGGCATGGGGTATTAGCTGCAATTGGGGATTATGCTGCTATTGGGACCTAGCGCGTATTCGGGACCAATGCGCCTATTGAGGACCTAGCGCATATTGGGGACCTTGCGCTATTTGGGACCTAGCTGCCTATTGAGGACTTTATACTGCGTATTGGGGACCTATCGCGTATGGGGACCATCTGCCTATTGAGGACCAGCGCTTATTGGGGCCTAGCTGCCTATTGGGGACCTATCGTCCTATTGAGGACATATGCTGCCTATTGGGACTATGCCGCCTATTGGGAACAATGCGCCTATTGGGGACATTTACCTGCCTATTGGGACCAAGCTGCCTATTGAGGAAATTTACCTGCCTATTTTGGGACTCTCGCACCACACCAGCTGAGCCTGGCTAAAAGGGAGTTGCGCCCTATGTCCTATGAGATGAAATTTATGGATTGGCAAGGCTGCAGTGAGGGCATGCGGCGTATGTCTCGTGTGGCAGTTTTTTTTTGCTGATATTGTTTTTGTAGCGCGTATATATATTGGTTTTTTCTAAACAATTTGAATCCCAGGAAATAATATATCAAGAAAGAAAAAAATTGTTCACTTGTGACAAATATGGACCGAACATTGCCATCTCATTTAGCCCCAAAAACAGGTCCTAGTTCCCATTTTAAAAACAGTAAGTTTGTAAATTTT
>JARQOD010010862.1:0-25655 GCA_033576555.1 Oophaga sylvatica
ACACTACAGAAAACAAACAGCAAAGATTACTGTAGACATGGCAAGCAATAAAGAACAAACACTGAATGTCAAAAGCATTGATATCCAAGCGAAAGACTGTGTTTCTGCTCAGTTTCGAACTGAGGACCGTTCGCGTGTAAGGCGAACGTGATAACCACTACACTACAGAAACTGAAGGAAAACGATTACCGTGGACATGGCAAAGAATAGAAATCAAGCACTGAAAGGCGAAAACATTGTCTTCCAAAACAAACACTGTGTTTCTGCTCAGTTTCAAACTGAGGACTTTTCGCATGTGAGGCGAAAGTGATAACCACTACACTACAGAAACTAGATGAAAGAAGTTTCTGTGCTCACGACAAGCAATCGAGATTAAAAACTGAAAGTCAAAAGCTTTGATATCAAAGCATAATCTCATGTTTCTGCCCAGTTTCAAACTGGGGACCTTTCGCGTGTTAGGTGAACGTGATATCCACTACACTACAGAAACTCTACGCGGGGCTAAAAATGTTCAAACATCCTGAAATGAAATTGACAAAAAAAGATCCAGCCAAACTCAACAGGTCTTCCTCTATATCTCAAAACAGGACAAAGTGCATTTTGCAACCAAGGAACCTTTCATTTGTCAGGCTATTGAAAAAAAGACAAAAACAGGGAAACAAAACCATTTTCCACAAAGCATTCTCATGCCTTTCTCCAAAAGCCAAAACGGAAAACAAAATGCACAGAGATGCCTGGTTTCGCACCTTCAACCTATCAGGTGATACTTGAATTAGGAAAACTTATACACTGCCAAAAACACACACTCTTGCCAAAAGCAAAAACTGGAAGATTTAATCAAAGGGTAAAAGTAATGCTGATTAAACCAACAATATAACCTTGTGCTCAAAATAAAGAAAAGCCACGTGTTTCTGCGTGGGATCGAAACGTGGACCTTTCACATTCAAGGAGAACGTGATAACCACTACACTACAGAAAACAAACAGCAAAGATTGTTGTAGACATGGCAAGCAATAAATAATAAACACTGAATGTCAAAAGCATTGTTATCCAAGAGAAAAACTGTGTTTCTGCTCAGTTTCGAACTGAGGACCTTTGCGCGTGTAAGGCGAACGTGATAACCACTACACTACAGAAACCAAAGGAAAACGTTTACCATGGACATGGCAAAAAATAGAAATCAAGCACTGAAAGGCGAAAACATTGTCTTCCAAAAGAAACACTGTGTTTCTGCTCAGTTTCGAACTGAGGACCTTTCGCGTGTGAGGCGAACGTGATAACCATTACACTACAGAAACTAGATGAAAGGTTGTTATGGAAATATATATGTATTCCATATATTCAAAGTATATTCATATATATGCATTCACAGTTAGATAGATCTCACTTGCTAAAAATCCTGTGCCCACACATATCTATGCAAAAAGCTGATGCCAGCTATAATCAGTCGTTAAAGATGACCCTGGCCTTCATAAGGAACAAGTACAGAGAGTCTTAAGGGTATGCCACACTAAAGAAGAACGCTAACGAGATCGCTAAAAAACGTCACTATTTAGCGATCTCGTTAGTGACGTTGTTGTGTGTGGCATATAGCAACGACGTGGCCCCTACTGTGATCTCGCTGATCGTTCACTAGCGTTCTGGACCGTATTTTTATCGTTGGCGTCCCGCTGGTGAGCATATATCGCTGAGTGTGGCACCTTTTTGTGAGCGATGTGCGGTGTTTTTGTACCGCCAAAGTTGTTAAGGAGATCGCTAACCGCGATAGCGTCCTTAACGACATCGCTAAATTAGGCGGCTACTAACGATATTGAAACGATCCCGCTAGCGATCGCATTAGTATGCGTCGTTATCGTGATCGCTAGCGGGATCGTTAAGTGTGGCAGTACCTTTAGTAGATATCTATTGTTTACTTTACTAGTCATGCAAGAAAGCTAGGGCAAAAGAACAAAAAACAATAAATCTGCAACTTCAGCCCTTTTATCATAATTATCATAATTATCATACTTACACTAGAACAGCCAATAATCTAGCAGCTTTTAATTGTATGTTAATTGACTAAACAGCCCCTTTTTGTAAACGTATAAAACCTTGAATGAATAATAAATGTGGGGTCTTGACGAACTGCTATACTGACACTTCCGTGTGGACAGTTTTCATTTCGTTCTGAGCGCTCAAAAAGACATTTAATAGAAAATTGGGAACGGCACCAGCAAACACTTCAGGATAGATTTATCCTAATTAAATTTCCATAACAGTTGGCGCCTGCACTCGGGGCATTGGACGAAACACACGAGGACCCGGCCGACCGGAGAGACGGGGGTGTTGGCCCTGGCCTTGGCCCACGGGACGGAGACTGCAGCTCCATAAGTAAGGTAAGAAAACTCTGTCATCTTACCTGAATGTTCCCTGTGCCTAGTCCTAGCCTACACTTCTAGCCGGTCGGACGTGGTCATCACCGCATTCCCAGGTTGTGTAAAAAGTCCATACCCTTATCCAAAAGCCCTGTGATATAAGCCGAGTTGTTTGCTACTGTGCTGTGTATGTTTCATGTTTTGTGTGAACTGGGAGAGAAGTTGGAACGGTGACTGTGTTTTTGCTTGCTGATTTCTGGGAGCTGTATAGCAAAAAACAAATTGCTGGATAAGTTCCCGCAGAAATCCTTCACACATAGGTGGGAGGTCATCCCAAAAAATCCAGGTGTGAGGGGCGGGAGCTTTGATTGGATAAGTCCACACAGTAATCCTTCACACATTGGTGGGAGGTCATCCCAGATCAATCCAGGTGTGAGGGGCGAGGGCTTTGAATCGGTTAAGTTTCGGCAGTTATCCCTCACACACAGGAGGGAGGTTATCCCAGATCAATCCAGGTGTGAGGGGCAGGAGCTTTGTTTGGATAAGTTCTCACAATAATCGTCCACGCAAGGGGGAGGTCATCCCAGTCAAATCAGACGTGGATGGTGAGAATTTTGATTAAGGCTATTACAGATTACTGTGACGGGCGCACCGGCCAGGGCGTACGGTTTTCAGAAGTGGTAGACCTGGAGCATCGCCGTGCTCAGTGCAATTGGTGAGTTATCAGTTACCAGAGCAGCTTGTATATGTCACAGATCATCAAAAGAGGGATTCGTATTCTCCCGGGTGTCTGTCTCATTGTACGTGTCATTGTCTGTATCAGGTACTGTCGCTTTAAATCTCATTCAGAGCAGCGTGCGCTCTGTCACTATCTCATTCACTGCTGGCTGCAGCAGCGAGAAACCCCTTTGACCCTCCTCCTTTGCTAATCACGTTGTCACATCTGTTTCCTGGTTTTGATCTTTTTAAGCTATTTTTTTGGCTACAGGCTGTAGCGTGAAAATTCTCAGGCATTCAGACTGAACTGTATTCATTTTTTGCTATTCTGAGGGATAATCTTTTTTTTTGATACGTGATTTTAGTGTCTGTAGACGCAGCAAGCAGAGATATAAGGGTGGGGGGAGCAGCACCAACGAAAAGTATTTTTCTTTTTGTTTTTATCATTTTACAATCAGTTTTTCCACCTCTTTTCTGTTTTTAATTAGCTGTTTTAGTAACAAGGGTTGTTTTTCAGAGTTTTATGATTAATACGTTTTGTTTTTTTTCCCCTCCCCTTTTTGGTCAATCTTTTTTTCCTAGAGTTTTTTACTAAATCTAACTTTTGTTTTTAAAGTTTTTCTTTTAAGTACATTTTTAAATAATTTTTGAGAGGTTTTTCTAAGCAATTTATTTTAGAGTTTTATTCTCCAACCTTTTTTTTTTTTTTCTCTACTAGCTTGCTTTAGACCAAGGTCAGAAGCACAGATAAGGAAACTGCAGTCTGAGGGAGCATACACAAAACAGCTGCGCAGCGGCTTCACTCACCCCTCCCATCAGGCATTCAGCGAAGACACACAGAACAAGAATGCGGCAGTTTTCAGATTTTTAATCACCTTTGTTGAATAGGTTTTTGGAATAGAGACAGTACGTGAGAATCGAAGGGCTAGGCATGTGAATAGAAGGTCAGAGTACGTGAGAAACAAATGGACAGGCAGACTTTACGCTGCATAATGAAATGATTTTTTTCTTGTTTTTTTGTTTGAAAGGTAACGGGAAAGTTTGTTTATAGATTACCGTCTGCTATAAAAGAGCAGTGGTGCATCGTGTAGAAGGTACAGCAAGTTAATTTGAACGGACCAGGAAGTGATTTTTTTATGTGAATAAGATTGAAAAGGTGTTAAATCCTCTGTGAGAAAATGATCACTGACATGTCACAAGAGCAGAATTCAGAGTCACACACATCACATGTCCATCCTGTGAAGACACGGGACAGGTGTAGGCTGCTCTCATTGAATAAGGAGCCTTGTACAGGGAAAAACGCTACCCGCCTCTCTCCACAGGGAGAAGGCATTTTTGTTTCAACGATCCCCTCTCAAGAGCCACAGGGGGACACCCTCTCCTTTTTCTTCTCTCAGTCCCTTTCTCCTTCTTCTTCAGACTTTTCTCTTTCCTCGCTGCCATCCCTCTCTATCCTTCTTTACCTATCATTCCTTCTTTCCCCTCCCTCACATCTCTGACACATCCATTTTCTTCCTCTTCCTCTTCTTCTCTCTTCCTCTCCAACTCTGAAATCTTCTTCTTCATCTTCTTCTCCCCCTCCATCTTTCTCCTCTCTCTCTCTCTCCTCCATCTTTCTCTCATTTTCCCCTTCCACTCTTCTCTCCCTCCCCTCCTTCATTCTCTTCCTCTTCTTCACCCTTCCCTCCACCTCTCTCCCCTCCATTCTCCCCCCTCCTCTTTCCCTTGCTCCTCCCTCACACCTCCCTTCTTTTCCTCTTTTTTTTTCTACTTCGTTATCAACTGGGTCAATGCCCAATCAAAGCAATGTGGTGTCCCTGTATTCAGTGCCTCCAGCACAGGGCACCCTGTCTATCCCAAGCACAGTACAAACATTGCCAGTCATTATATCAGGAGAAGAAAGTGCAAATCTCCCTATACAAAACGCTGCATGTAGCCCCCAGACACAACAACTAGCAGAGCCCACAGCCATGGCTTCACAGGGGGGAAGTGTAGCTACAGACACAAATGAGGAACCTCAGTGCCGAGCAGGGCTGCCAGCATGGAACCATGACACTGATCCACCGCAGCCTCAGCAAGTGGGAAATCCCCAAGCAGCAAGACAACTTTTAAGCCCAAATCTCACCCAGTGTATGCACCAAGTACACCATGTCATTTCTTATCTGATGAAGATGAAGACACAACGTCATACATGCTGCCCAATACTAGGGAAGAAAACACACAAGCACCAATAGAGCAGGGACAGGTAGAGGCACCATCCTATGAGCCCTTCATCCCAAGCCAGGTGATCAGTATGCTGCCAGACCCAGGGATACACCCCATGCCATTTTGCCAAAAAATGCAGCAGATCCAGCGAACGTATGCAGCAGCCTGGATTGATCTCTGGACCGTAATGGAAATAAAAGCAGGTGAAGCATTCTGGCCAATTATGAGAGAACACTTCAAGCTTCCAGCAGAGTTAGATGCGTATGCCTGGGAGACAGGACCAAAGCTAATTGAGCAGCTCAGAGAATGGGCCAAAAGCAGACTGACAGGACAAACTCTCAGCCTACATGACATGAGTCAAGACAAGACAGAGTCTGTGGAGAAGTTCCATGACAGAGTGATGCAAGTGTTTCAAGATTTGGGCCTCATTACCCATGATCAGACACACAGACGGATGTTGGCACAGGCTTTTGTGCATGGACTGAGAGAACCAATCAGGAAACCACTGGTAGTAGCCAGGCCTGAGTACACGTCAATAGCAATGGATACCCTGCTCGCAGTAGCAAAAAGGATTGAGTCCCGCCGGAACAGAAGGGATGTCCAGTGTTACAACTGTGGCGAGTTTGGTCATTTCCAGAACCGGTGCAGAACATTGACTTCGCCCAGAAGAAGAAGAAACACAGAAAGCAGTGAAGAACCCCGTCCATAGGACAGGAGCACGCCAAGTCCACAGGGAACCCCACCAGTGGGACCAATATCCTGAGAGTGGATGGCGTGGTCAGATCTTTTCTTGTGGAACTCCGCAACCTCACCTATTTATCAGAATCTTCTGCGTCCTGCATGGGAATTGATGGTCAAGTCAGACATTTCCAGATTATGAAGCCCCTGAGCGTGTAAGGTTCTATGTATATATTCCTGAAACTCAGTTTGTTCGTCAGCCATTTTACTTTCTGTCTTGCTGCAGCTATCTTGCCCTCAGTCAAAATGGAGTTTCCAGCTTGCATGTTCCCGCCCTGATTCTCTCCTTTGCTTCTTAAGCAGCCACAGCTGAGTAATCAGTGCTTCAGAATCTAGCCTGCAGTGAACCTGTGACTTGACTCCTGTAAGCCTTGGACCTTGTACTCCAGCTATTCCTACTGAGGAACTCTGAAGCACTTGTGGACTCTGAACCCTGCTCTTTGAAAGACCCACGTTTGCATGGACTTACGGTAACAGAGAAGAAGATCCTGAATCTGTATTGGAGAGTGATTGCTGAGCTTGGATTACTCTGGCCTGCTGTGTCTCCTGTTTCTGTGTCTGCAAACTGTGTGACTATTTCTGACAACTTGTATGAAGTAATACAGGACTTTTCTATATCAAACCTGTGTCTCATGTATGTTCATCGCACCCAAGCACAAGACGCTATATGAACTGTACTACATACATTACAAGATTCTGAAGCCAAAACGTTAGTGTCTGCTGGGTCTGGAAGGCTGTGTCTGCTATACTGTGGATATCAGACGTCCGGTTGTACTTTCTGTGATGACAGTGGTTGTGACTTCTCACAACCATTCCAGGTGAGCAATTCCCTTAAGTTTTTTCTTTTTTGCAGTGTTACCACAGTTAAACACTATTGTTTTTTTTTTCTCCTTTCTTTTCTCTTTTTTGTCTGCTGTAACTCTGGATATCAGATGTCTGGTTGAAACTTTCTGTGATGATAGTGGTTGTGACTTCTCACAACCATTCCAGGTGAGCAGTTCCCTTAATTTTTTTTTCTCTCTGCAGTGTTGCCACAGGTGAACACTATTGTTTTTTTTTCTCTCCTCTTCTTCCAGTAATCCTGTCTTAAAAGATCTGGAAAATGGAGGCCCGCATAAAGGAACTTTGCGGAGTGACTGATAATATCCTTGCAGATTTGCAGAATATAAAGACCCGTTTTACAAATCTACAGGACCTCAATAATCACAATTTGCAAGTGGTTGGACAGACTACCCAGGATTTGCGAGCCAGGATTGAAGTTCTAGAGGGGCGAGTCCAGGCTCCTGCCGTAGCCCCGAGTGCTGGGATTCCCAAGTTGCCCCCTTTTCGTTTTGGCGGTGAACGTGAGAAATTCAGGGGATTTATTAATCAATGCAATCTTTTTTTTTCTGCACATGCTTCACAATTTCCCACTGAACGATCTAAGGTGCTTACTATAATTATGTTGCTTACCAACAAGGCTTTAATGTGGGCAAACCCTCTGATTGAGACTGAGGATGATTGTTTGAATCACCTTGATGATTTTATTTCAGCCATGGGGCAGGTGTTTGATGACCCCAATCGAGGTGCAACAGCTGAAGCAGCCATGTTAGCTTTGCGCCAAGGTAAGCACTCGGTAGCTGAATGTGCCTTGGATTTCAGGAGATGGGCCCTTGATACCACCTGGGACAGTTCCGCCAAAAAATCTATTTTTCGAAAGGGGTTATCTCCACTGATTAAGGATGAACTTGCTCGTGCCGACCCTCCCACTGCGTTAGGTGACTTTATTAACTACTGCATCCGTATTGATACTCGTCTGACTGAACGCAGGCAAGAGAGATGGTTCGAAAGCAATCGTACTAACCTTTTCCTACCTTCCTCTCCAGCTAAGGAACCTTTGAGTAGGATTACACGGGAACCTGAACCTGAACCCATGCAGGTAGACTCTTTACAACGACGGGTTAGTGATGCACGCAAGGAACATTGTTTTAAGGAGAATCTATGTTTCTATTGTGGTAAGTCAGGGCACTTCATTATAAACTGCCCCAGCCGTTCTCGTAAGACTACTGCAGCACTCATTCATTGTGAGTGTTGCGAGAGGGGATGTAAGGTTCTGTGTATCTGTTTCTGAAACTCAGTTTGTTCGTCGGCCATTTTGCTTTCTGTTTTGCTGCAGCTATCTTGCCCTCAGTCAAAATGGAGTTTTCCAGCTTGCATGTTCCCGCCCTGATTCTCTCCGTTTGCTTCTTAAACAGCCACAGCTGAGCAATCAGTGCTTCAGAATCTAGCCTGCAGTGAACCTGTGTTCTGACTCCTGAAGCCTTGGACCTTGTACTCCAGCCATTCCTATTGAGGAACTCTGAAGCACTTGTGGACTCTGAACTCTGCTCTTGAGAGCCTCACGTTTGCATGGACTTGCGGTAACAGAGAAGAAGATCTGAATCTGTTGTGGAGAGTTATTGCTGAGCTTAGATTACTCTGGCCTGCTGTGTCTCCTGCTTCTGTGTTTGCAACCTGTGTGTTTATTTTTGCCAATTTGTATGAAGCAATACAAGACTTTCTTTATCAACCTGTGTCTCAAGTATTTTCATCGCACCCAAGCACAAGACGCTATATGAACTGTACCACATACATTACAAGATTCTGAAGCCAAACGTTAGTGTCTGCTGGGTCTGGAAAGGCTTGTCTGCTGTACTGTGGATATCGGATGTCCGGTTGTACTTTCTGTGATGACAGTGGTTGTGACTTCTCACAACCATTCCAGGTGAGCAATTCCCTTAAGTTTTTTTTCTGCAGTGTTATCACAGGTAAACACTATTGTTTTTTTTTTTTTTTTTTCTCTTCTCTTTTTGTCTGCTGAAACTCTGGATATCAGATGTCTGGTTGAAAGCTTTCTGTGATGATAGTGGTTGTGACTTCTCACAACCATTCCAGGTGAGCAGTTCCCTTAAAGTTTTTTCTTTCTTCAGTGTTGTCACAGGTGAACACTATTGTTTTTTTTTTTTTTTCTCCTCTTCTTCCAGTATCCTGTCTTAAAAGATCTAGAAAATGGAGGCCCGCATAAAGGAACTTTGCGGAGTGACTGATAATATCCTTGCAGATTTGCAGAATATAAAGACCCGTTTTACAAATCTTCAGGACCTAAATAATCACAATTTGCAAGTGGTTGGACAGACTACCCAGGATTTGCGAGCCAGGATTGAGGTTCTGGAGGGGCGAGTCCAGGCTCCTGCCGTGGCCCCGAGTTCTGGGATTCCCAAGTTGCCCCCTTTTCGTTTTGGTGTTGAACGTGAAAAATTCAGGGGATTTGTTAATCAATGCAATCTTTTTTTTTCTGCACATGCTTCACAATTTCCTAATGAACGATCTAAGGTGCTTACTATAATTATGTTGCTTACCAACAAGGCTTTGATGTGGGCAAACCCTCTGATTGAGACTGAGGATGATGTTTTGAATCACCTTGATGATTTTATTTCAGCCATGGGGCAGGTGTTTGATGACCCCAATCGAGGTGCAACAGCTGAAGCAGCCATGTTAGCTTTGCGCCAAGGTAAGCACTCGGTAGCTGAATATGCCTTGGATTTCAGGAGATGGGCCCTTGATACCACCTGGGACAATTCCGCCAAAAAATCTATTTTTCGAAAGGGGTTATCCCCACTGATTAAGGATGAACTTGCTCGTGCCGACCCTCCCACTGCGTTAGGTGACTTTATTAACTACTGCATCCGTATTGATACTCGTTTAACTGAACGCAGGCAAGAGAGATGGTTCGAAAGCAATCGTACTAACCTTTTCCTACCTTCCTCTCCAGCTAAGGAACCTTTGAATAGGATTACACGGGAACCTGAACCTGAACCCATGCAGGTAGACTCTTTACTACGACGGGTTAGTGATGCACGCAAGGAACATCGTTTTAAGGAGAATCTATGTTTTTATTGTGGTAAGTCAGGGCACTTTATTATTAACTGCCCCAGCCGTTCTCGCAAGACTACTGCAGCACTCATTCATTGTGAGTGTTGCGAGAGGGGATCTGTCAGGTCCGAGCCTCAGGCTCCAGAGAGATCTGCAGCAACAGATCTTGATTTCTCGGACTTAAACTCCGTTACCTCTGAGGACGTTGACTGTGTAAATGCTGCCATCTTTCAAGTTTCCTCAGCGGTGTCCCAGCTGAGTTGTAAAAAAAACAATTCTCACTGTTTTCTTTCCATCAAACTCTGGGTTGACTCAGCCTGGGTGTCTAGCTCTGCTATGATCGACTCAGGTGCAAGTGGAAATTTTATGGATGTCTCCTTTGCTCTGAAACAGGGAATACGTTCAGTGAAGAAGGCTACTCCAGTACAGATGGAAACTGTGGATGGCTCCCTGCTGACCTCTGGACCAGTGGATCAGGAAACAGAGCCTTTAAAGGTTCTTATGGGTAAAGATCATCAAGAGAAACTGTCCTTTATGCTTATCTCTTCTCCTCACTTTCCCATTATTCTAGGGCTACCATGGCTGCAGGCTCAGAATCCTACCATTAACTGGGAGACCAAGGAATTACACTTTCCAGAGAAACAGATGAGTCCAAAAATTTCAGCTTGCTCTGTTCCTAAAGGAACCATGTCAGTCCCTGAACTACCAGCTGTATACCAGGACTATGTGGATTTATGTGACAAGAAGAACGCTGACCAGCTTCCTCCTCACCGTCCATATGATTGTCCAATTGAATTATTGCCTGGAGCAGAGATACCTTTTGGTAAGATCTACCCCCTGGCGGGGCCCGAGCTGAAGGCTTTAAAAGAGTACATAGACGAAAATCTAGCCAAGGGCTTCATACGCCCCTCTTCATCTCCTGCAGGGGCACCCATATTCTTTGTAAAGAAGAAAGATGGATCCCTGAGACCATGCGTAGACTATAGGGAACTCAATAAGGTTACTATTAGAAACCGTTATCCATTGCCTTTAATGCCTGAGTTATTGGAGAGAGTGCGACATGCCAAAATTTTTTCTAAACTAGATCTTCGTGGGGCCTATAACTTAGTCCGTATTAGACCTGGGGATGAATGGAAGACTGCATTCAGGTCACGCTATGGACACTTTGAATATCTAGTTATGCCTTTTGGTCTGAGTACCGCCCCAGCCACTTTCCAACACTTGGTGAATGACATCTTCAGGGATCTCCTGGATACATTCGTGGTAATTTATTTGGATGATATTTTAATTTTTTCTAACTCCACAGAGGAACATCATGGACATGTGAGAATGGTCTTGGAACGTCTAAGACAAAATCATCTTTACATCAAGCTTGAAAAGTGTGAATTCCATAAGACCGAAATTCAATTTCTGGGGTATGTACTGTCTACACAAGGAATTAGTATGGATGGAAGTAAAACCCAAGCCATCAATGATTGGCCAAGTCCTAGAAATGTGAAGGAGGTACAGCGCTTCATCGGGTTTGCAAACTTCTATAGACGTTTCATTAGAAATTTCTCTGAGGTAGTGTCACCTATCACCCAACTTACCAGGAAAGAGTCTAAGTTCTCCTGGACTCCCCAAGCCCAGGAAGCATTTTCCCGTCTAAAAGATAAATTTACCACTGCACCTATCCTAGTACATCCCAACCCAGAGCTTGCCTTCATAATAGAGGTGGATGCTTCAGACTGTGCCGTGGGAGCTATACTCTCTCAGAGAACAGGTGAGAAGAATGTCTTGCATCCTGTGCCTTCTTTTCCCAGCAGTTGTCTTCGGCTGAGAAGAACTACGATGTGGGCAATAGAGAGTTGTTGGCCATTATTGCCGCCTTCAAAGAATGGAGACACCTTCTTCAAGGAGCTGCACAGCAAATAGTCGTTCTGACAGACCATCGTAATCTTGAGTTTATCAGGTCGGCTAAGTGCCTGACTCCTCGCCAGGCTCGCTGGAATCTTTTCTTAAACCAATTTAATTTTATTATTTCTTATAGACCAGGATCGCGCAATGGAAAGGCTGATGCACTCTCTAGGATTTACTCAGCAGAGACACGTCCAATTACTCCTCCTAAGACTATTCTTCCTGACTCTAGATTCCTAGGAGTGATTCATCATCAAGACCTAATTAAAGACATCAAGGAAGCATACCATGCGGATTCTTTTTTGGCTCAACCCCCAAGGGACGTAAGTCTTGTCTTTAAGAATGGTGTGTGGATTCTGGGACAACGTCTGTATATACCTGAAACAGTCAGATTGAGAGTATTGCAACTCATTCACGATTCCAAAATAGCCGGGCATAGAGGAATTCTAAAGACACAGGAATTTCTTTCTCGTTTCTTTTGGTGGCCCACTTGTAGGAAGGATGTTTTGGACTATGTCACTTCGTGTGAGGTTTGTGCAAGATGCAAAACACCTCGCTCTTCACCAACTGGTCTGTTACAGCCTCTTCCCACCCCGTCCCGCCCGTGGGGATCCATTTCTATGGACTTCATTGTGGAATTACCAACCTCTCAAGGGAAGAACACTATTCTAGTGGTGGTTGACCGTCTAACAAAGGCAGCTCATTTTATCCCTTGTGTCGGCTTACCCACTGCAAAACAGACATCAGATTTGATGATTAAAGATGTGTTTCGCTTACATGGAGTACCGGATGAGGTTATTTCGGATCGAGGGGTGCAATTCACTTCTAGGTTTTGGCAAAATTTCTGTGCAGCATTGGACATTAAAGTAAACCTTTCTTCTGCTTTTCATCCCCAGACTAATGGACAGACCGAACGAACCAATCAAACCCTGGAGCAGTATCTCCGCTGCTTTATCTGCCACCTACAGGATGATTGGGTGGATCTACTTCCATTAGCTGAGTTCTCTTATAACAACTCTCAGAGTGCCTCCACTAAACAGTCTCCTTTTTACTCTAATCTAGGTTATCATCCTAACATTCTACCACGATTTCCCATAGAGACGCCTTTGCCAGCAGTGGCTGAAAGAGTCACGACTTTACAGAAGAATATGGATCTTCTAAAGGAGAATCTGGAATCGGCTCAGGAAAGGTACAAGAAGGCAGCAGATAAATTTCGTAAACCTGCACCAGCTTTTAAGGTAGGAGACCTGGTCTGGCTGTCAACCAGAAATCTTAAGTTAAGGATTCCATCGTCTAAGTTGGGACATAAGTACATTGGACCCTATAAAATCAGTAAAATTATAAGTGCCGTTGCTTGTCGTCTTCAATTGCCCAGAACTATGAGAATCCACCCTGTCTTTCATGTATCCCTACTAAAGGCTGCGACACCCAATACGTTTCCTGGACGTTCTTCTCCTTGCCCTGACCCAGTGCTAGTCGATGGTCAGGAGGAATTTGTGGTGGAAAGGATTTTAGATTCCAGGTTGTATAGAAATCAGTTACAATATCTGATTAAATGGCAGGGCTACCCAGTGGAGGACAACTCATGGGAGCCAGTCAATAACGTTAATGCTCCTCGCTTGCTCCGTCAGTTTCATCAGAGGTACCCACACAAGCCTGGTCTGAGGTCATCCGGAGGTTGTCCCTAAGGGGGGAGTAATGTAAGGTTCTATGTATCTGTTTCTGAAACTCAGTTTGTTCGTCGGCCATTTTGCTTTCTGTTTTGCTGCAGCTATCTTGCCCTCAGTCAAAATGGAGTTTTCCAGCTTGCATGTTCCCGCCCTGATTCTCTCCGTTTGCTTCTTAAACAGCCACAGCTGAGCAATCAGTGCTTCAGAATCTAGCCTGCAGTGAACCTGTGTTCTGACTCCTGAAGCCTTGGACCTTGTACTCCAGCCATTCCTATTGAGGAACTCTGAAGCACTTGTGGACTCTGAACTCTGCTCTTGAGAGCCTCACGTTTGCATGGACTTGCGGTAACAGAGAAGAAGATCTGAATCTGTTGTGGAGAGTTATTGCTGAGCTTAGATTACTCTGGCCTGCTGTGTCTCCTGCTTCTGTGTTTGCAACCTGTGTGTTTATTTTTGCCAATTTGTATAAAGCAATACAAGACTTTCTTTATCAACCTGTGTCTCAAGTATTTTCATCGCACCCAAGCACAAGACGCTATATGAACTGTACCACATACATTACAGGGGATCTGTCAGGTCCGAGCCTCAGGCTCCAGAGAGATCTGCAGCAACAGATCTTGATTTCTCGGACTTAAACTCCGTTACCTCTGAGGACGTTGACTGTGTAAACGCTGCCATTTTTCAAGTTTCCTCAGCGGTGTCCCAGCTGAGTTGTAAGAAAAACAATTCTCATTGCTTTCTTTCCATCAAACTCTGGGTTGACTCAGCTTGGGTGTCTAGCTCTGCTATGATCGACTCAGGGGCAAGTGGAAATTTTATGGATGTCTCCTTTGCTCTGAAACAGGGAATACGTTCAGTGAGGAAGGCTACTCCAGTACAGATGGAAACTGTGGATGGCTCCCTGCTGACCTCTGGACCAGTGGATCAGGAAACAGAGCCTTTGAGGGTTCTTATGGGTAACGATCATCAAGAGAAACTGTCCTTTATGCTTATCTCTTCTCCTCACTTTCCCATTATTCTAGGGCTACCATGGCTGCAGGCTCAGAATCCTACCATTAACTGGGAGACCAAGGAATTACACTTTCCAGAGAAACAGATGAGTCCAAAAGTTTCAGCTTGCTCTGTTCCTAAAGGAATCATGTCAGTCCCTGAACTACCAGCTGTATACCAGGACTATGTGGATTTATGTGACAAGAAGAACGCTGACCAGCTTCCTCCTCACCGTCCATATGATTGTCCAATTGAATTATTGCCTGGAGCAGAGATACCTTTTGGTAAGATCTACCCCCTGGCGGGCCCCGAGCTAAAGGCTTTAAAGGATTACATAGATGAAAATCTAGCCAAGGGCTTCATACGCCCCTCTTCATCTCCTGCAGGTGCACCCATCTTCTTTGTAAAGAAGAAAGATGGATCTCTGAGACCATGCGTAGACTATAGGGAACTCAGTAAGGTTACTATTAGAAACCGTTATCCATTGCCTTTAATCCCTGAGTTATTGGAGAGAGTGCGACATGCCAAAATTTTTTCTAAACTAGATCTTCGTGGGGCCTATAACTTAGTCCGTATTAGACCTGGGGATGAATGGAAGACTGCATTCAGGTCACGCTATGGACACTTTGAATATCTAGTTATGCCTTTTGGTCTGAGTACCGCCCCAGCCACTTTCCAACACTTGGTGAATGACATCTTCAGGGATCTCCTAGATACATTCGTGGTAATTTATTTGGATGATATTCTAATTTTTTCTAACTCCACAGAGGAACATCATGGACATGTGAGAATGGTCTTGGAACGTCTAAGACAAAATCATCTTTACATCAAACTTGAAAAGTGTGAATTCCATAGGACCGAAATTCAATTTCTGGGGTATGTACTGTCTACACAAGGAATTAGTATGGATGGAAGCAAAACCCAAGCCATCAAGGATTGGCCAAGTCCTAGAAATGTGAAGGAGGTACAGCGCTTCATCGGGTTTGCCAACTTCTATAGACGTTTCATTAGAAATTTCTCTGAGGTAGTGTCACCTATCACTCAACTTACCCGGAAAGAGTCTAGGTTTTCCTGGACTCCCCAAGCCCAGGAAGCATTTTCCCGTCTAAAAGATAAATTTACCACTGCACCTATCCTAGTACATCCCAACCCCGAGCTTGCCTTCATAATAGAGGTGGATGCTTCAGACTGTGCCGTTGGAGCTATACTCTCTCAGAGAACAGGTGAGAAGAATGTCTTGCATCCCTGTGCCTTCTTTTCCCAGCAGTTGTCTTCGGCTGAGAGGAACTACGATGTGGGCAATAGAGAGTTGTTGGCCATTATTGCCGCCTTCAAAGAATGGAGACACCTTCTTCAGGGAGCTGCACAGCAAATAGTCGTCCTGACAGACCATCGTAACCTTGAGTTTATCAGGTCGGCTAAGTGCCTGACTCCTCGCCAGGCTCGCTGGAATCTTTTCTTAAACCAATTTAATTTTATCATCTCTTATAGACCAGGATCGCGCAATGGAAAGGCTGATGCACTCTCTAGGATTTACTCAGCAGAGACACGTCCAATTACTACTCCTAAGACTATTCTTCCTGACTCTAGATTCCTAGGAGTAATTCATAATCAAGACCTACTTAAGGACATCAAGGAAGCATACCATGCGGATTCCTTTTTGGCACAACCCCCAAGGGACGTAAGTCTTGTGTTTAAGAATGGTGTGTGGATTCAGGGACAACGCCTGTATATTCCTGAAACAGTCAGATTGAGAGTATTGCAACTCATTCACGATTCCAAGATAGCTGGGCATAGAGGAATTCTAAAGACACAGGAATTTCTTTCTCGTTTCTTTTGGTGGCCCACTTGCAGGAAGGATGTTTTGAATTATGTCACTTCATGTGAGGTCTGTGCAAGATGCAAAACACCTCGCTCCTCACCAACTGGTCTGTTACAGCCTCTTCCCACCCCGTCCCGCCCGTGGGGATCCATTTCTATGGACTTCATTGTGGAGTTACCAACCTCTCAGGGGAAGAACACCATTCTAGTGGTGGTTGACCGTCTAACAAAGGCAGCTCATTTTATCCCTTGTGTCGGCTTACCCACTGCAAAACAGACATCAGATTTGATGATTAAAGATGTGTTTCGCTTACATGGAGTACCGGATGAGGTTATTTCGGATCGAGGGGTGCAATTCACTTCTAGGTTTTGGCAAAATTTCTGTGCAGCATTGGACATTAAAGTAAACCTTTCTTCTGCTTTTCATCCCCAGACTAATGGACAGACCGAACGAACCAATCAAACCCTGGAGCAGTATCTCCGCTGCTTTATCTGCCACCTACAGGATGATTGGGTGGATCTACTTCCATTAGCTGAGTTCTCTTATAACAACTCTCAGAGTGCCTCCACTAAACAGTCTCCTTTTTACTCTAATCTAGGTTATCATCCTAACATTCTACCACGATTTCCCATAGAAACGCCTTTACCAGCAGTGGCTGAAAGAATCACGTCTTTACAGAAGAATATGGATCTTCTAAAGGAGAATCTGGAATCGGCTCAGGAAAGGTACAAGAAAGCAGCAGATAAATTTCGTAAACCTGCACCAGCTTTCAAGGTAGGAGACCTGGTCTGGCTGTCAACCACAAATCTTAAGTTAAGGATTCCATCGTCTAAGTTGGGACATAAGTACATTGGACCCTATAAAATCAGTAAAATTATAAGTGCCGTTGCTTGTCGTCTTCAACTGCCCAGAACTATGAGAATCCACCCTGTCTTTCATGTATCCCTACTAAAGGCTGCGACACCCAATACGTTTCCTGGACGTTCTTCTCCTTGCCCTGACCCAGTGCTAGTCGATGGTCAGGAAGAATTTGTGGTGGAAAGGATTTTAGATTCCAGGTTGTATAGAAATCAGTTACAATTAGGGTTGAGCATTCCGATACTGCAAATATCGGGTATCGGCCGATATTGGCTGTATCGGAATTCCGATTCCGAGTTCCGATATTTTCGTCATATCGGATACCGGAATCGGGATTGTCACTGTCACTGTCAGTGTCCGTCGGTCGGGTCTGTCAGGAGTCAGCGGCACTTACCTGTCAGAAGATCTCCGGCGGTCACGTCCTGGACTGCTTGATGGCCGCAATCTTCTTTCCCCGGCGGTCACATGCAGTTTCTCGCGATAACTGCAGTGACTGCTGGGTAATCCCGGCCGTAAAGCAGTCAGTCCGATGACGTCACCGCCGGGGAAGCAGGTAATCAGCTGTGCTGCGTCGCGATGACAGGCTCTGCCTGTCATTGCGATGTAGCAGAGTTGGTGTCATGGGTGCATCGCCACGAAGATCGTCGCGATTGCACATTCTGACTTCTCACAGCTGAGCTGCTGTTTCTTTGTGTTTGGTAATGAGAGAGTTAATTTTACCTAGCTCTTTGCTAAGACTAGGTCCAGCCTCGCCCGGCTGCTTTTGATTTTGTTCTAATTAGTTTCCTTTATATACCTGCCAGTCTGCTTGTTAGATGCCGGTGAAAGCATTCATGTAGTCTAGCAGACTGGATCGGTTCTGAGAATACTTAAGCTAAGAGCTCCTTAGTTGTTTTTTCTCTTATAGCTTATAGTTTATCTCTGAGACCTTAGGTGTTCCTACTGTGTGTGAGTGTTGTATGTAAGACTTTATTTACTTTATTTCTTGTCTTTCTTGTATGTCTTTCTGTTCACTAACCGTTACCTGTTCATTCCCTTTGGTGGTAATCAGGGTCCTTCTTAGGACTAGATTACAGTTGGCAGGGATTGATAGGAGACAGGGTTTACGCTGGTGACCTGGACCTCTGTACCTTTAACAGTACCTCCAGGTAGAGGGATTAGTCAGGACCCCAGTTTAGGGTCAGCATAGACCCCGGTCACCCTCTAGCCGGAGACAGCGCATAACGGATTCAGTATTGACCCACTGGACATTCTGTCAGGTAATTCTATGTTATCATATATCTATGCACATGTTATATTGTATGTTGCCCTTTTGATATAGATTACTGACATCACATATATATATCTGCTATACAGCGTGACATTTTCACCGGCCATACTAAAGATTCTCCCCAGCTGTCATGGATCCAGTAGCCTAGCTGGCCCGGCAGTTGCAGGGGTTGTCCATGGAGTTTGCAGACATTAAGTCCAAGGTTTTGTCCCCCCGGAGCAAACCAGATCTGAACCTAAGGTTGCTCTCCCGGACAGGTTCACTGGTGGGCGGGACAAATTTTTTACCTTCCGGGAGGCATGTAAATTGTACTTTCGGCTGCGGCCTCGGTCATCTGGGAGTGAAGAGCAGAGGGTGGGAATTGTTATCTCGCTCTTACAAGGGGACCCTCAATCTTGGGCGTTCTCTATTCCTCCAGGCTCCCCAGATCTCCAGTCAGTGGATCGATTTTTTACTGCCCTGGGTCTGGTATATGATGATCCGGATCGAGTCTCCCTTGCTGAAACAAAGTTACGTAAAATACGGCAAGGAAATCGTCCAGCGGAGGAATATTCTTCTGAGTTCCGTAGATGGGCAACAGATACTCAGTGGAATGACCCAGCTCTTAGGAGCCAGTTTTGTCAAGGGTTGTCTGACAAATTAAAAGATGTGTTGGCTCAGTATGATTCTCCTCCATCACTGGAGGCTGCTATGGCCCTTGCTATTCGCATGGATAGACGAATTCGGGGAAGACGCGAGGTAACTCCGCCTCCCGTGATGACTCCACCTACTACTAAAGTCCCTTATACTGAGGTTCCCCTGATCTGTTCTGAGGAGCCCATGCAGTTGGGAGGGACATCATTTTGTAGGAGGGAATCGGCGGTGCACCGCAAGACTAGAAGGTGTTTCTTTTGCGGGAGAGAGGGACATTTTGTTGGGGGGTGTCCATCCCGGGCCTCTTTGAGCAAAGGAGTTAACCTGGGAGTGTGTATTTCGTCCCCAAATCCCTCTCAGTTTCTCGTGCCTGCGGAGGTGGTGATTGGTACTAGAACTGAGAGGATTTCTGTTTTTCTTGATAGTGGGTCCGGGGCTAATCTGGTGGACGCTCGGTTTGCCCAGGTGCATGGTATGCAACTGAGTGTATTGGCCAAACCAGTCCCTATAGTCTCTATTGATTCTAGACCTCTCGGTCAAGGTAGCTTAACGGATTCAGTATTGACCCACTGGACATTCTGTCAGGTAATTCTATGTTATCATATATCTATGCACATGTTATATTGTATGTTGCCCTTTTGATATAGATTACTGACATCACATATATATATCTGCTATACAGCGTGACAGTTGGATCGTCGTGGGACTGTCGTTATGGACTGCGTCGGACAGGTGGTATACTGTTGGTTTGTTTTTTTTCTTTTTTTACAGGAGATCGATGGCGTCGCAGGAATGAGAGAACAATAAAATTAATGAAAACTGTGTTGTCTCTTTTATTTCATTAAAATACTTTTTTCTTGCTTTGTCTTTTTTTTATGCATTTAATAACTTTGGGATTAATAATGGATCGGTGTCTTATTGACACCTCTCCATTATTAACCGGGCTTATTGTCACCGTGCAATCAACGGTGACATTAACCCCTTATTACCCCGCTTGCCACCGCTACAGGGCAAGTGGGAAGAGCCGGGTAAAGTGCCACAATTGGCACATCTTTTGATGCGCCAAATGTGGGGCTGCTGTAGCCTGGTATTATCAGGCTGTTGAGGGCCAAAATCCATGGGCCTTTACAGTCTTTTAATACCAGGCCGCAGCAGTCTGCATTTTACTTGGCTGGTTAACAAAAATAGGGGGGATCCCCACGCCGTTTTTTTTTCGAGGGGATCCCCTATTTTTGTTAACCAGCCAAGCTAAGCAGACTGCTGTGGCCTGGTATTATCAGGCTTGCAAGGTCCATGGATATTGGATCCTTACCAGCCTGAAAAACCAGGCCTCAGCGGTCTGCTTCATCTGGCTGGTTAACAAAAATAGGGGGGACCCCATGCCAATTTTTTTCGAGGGGATCCCCTATTTTTGTTAATCAGCCAAGATATGCAGACTGCTGTGGCCTGGTATTATCAGGCTGGCAAGGTCCATGGATCTTGGCTCCTTAACAGCCTGAAAATCCAGGCCTCAGCGGTCTGCTTCATCTGGCTGGTTAACAAAAATAGGGGGGACCCCACGCCAATTTTTTTCGAGGGGATCCCCTATTTTTGTTAATCAGCCAAGATATGCAGACTGCTGTGGCCTAGTATTATCAGGCTGGCAAGGTCCATGGATCTTGGCTCCTTAACAGCCTGAAAATCCAGGCCTCAGCGGTCTGCTTCATCTGGCTGGTTAACAAAAACAGGGGGGACCCCACGCCATTTTTTTTTCGAAGGGAACCCCTATTTTTGTTAATCAGTTCCCTCTGACGTCACTGATTGTGTCCCTGGCTGACCTGAAGTGAAAGTGGAAAGCAATCAATTAAGCTTTCCACTTAAGGGCCCGTCTCACATAGCGATATCGCTACCGAGATCGCTGCTGAGTCACTAGTTTTGTGACGCAGCAGCGAGCTCACCAGCGATATCGCTGTGTGTGACATTCAGCGACGATCAGCCCCCCTGCCGGGTATCGCTGATCGTCGCTGAAATGTCAGGACCTTTTTTTGATCGCTGGTTTCCCGCTGACAGGCACGCATCGCTGCGTGTGACAGGCGGGAGACCAGCGATCCGCTGGTAACCAAGGTACACAGCGGGTTTCCAGGCACGGGGCTGTGCCTAGAAACCCGCTGTGTACCTTGGATACCAGCGCCCTGATGCAGGGAGCTGGTATCCAAGGTACACAGCGGGTTTCCAAGCGCTGCGCGGTGCCTGGAAACCCGCTGTGTACCTTGGTTACCAGCGGATCGCTGGTCTCCCGCCTGTCACACGCAGCGATGCGTGCCTGTCAGAGGGAAACCAGCGATCAAAAAAAGGTCCTGACATTTCTGCGACGATCAGCGATACCCGGCAGGGGGGCTGATCGTCACTGAATGTCACACACAGCGATATCGCTGGTGAGCTCGCTGCTGCGTCACAAAACTTGTGACTCAGCAGCGATCTCGGTAGCGATATCGCTATGTGAGACGGGCCCTTAAGCGATGTTACCCGCAGTGTCGCTGTCCCAGATCGCTGCCTGAGCTGCCTGTTTGGCAGCTCAGCAGCGATCATGTAGCGATACACCAGCGATCCTGACAAGTGCATATCGTTGTCGGGATCGCTGGTGTATCGCTATGTGACACCCAGCCTTTACTCTCCTGTCAGGCAGGAGAGGAACTCATTCATTTGGGGTTTACTGTGAGGCTGCAGCATTAGCTGCGGTCCCTGCAGTAAACATTAACCCTTTCTGAAGGATTACACCGTGGGACCTGACTGTGCATGGGATAGGTAAGAATAATTTTGCTTTTTTATTTTATTTTTATTACAGGAAATGGTTTTTGCAGTAAAATAAAATATGGTCAAAAACATGTGTCTTTATTTCATTAAAATGATTTTTAATTAAAGTGTGTGTGTTTTATTTTTATTTCATGCAATAGGATTAATAATTGATAGTTGTCTAATTGACAGCTCTCAATTATTAACCTGGCTTAAGGTCACCTTTCAATAGCAAGGTGGCTTTAACCCCATATTAACCCATTCGCCACCGCTACAGGGCAATGGGAATAGAGGGGCAAAGTGCCAGAAAGGGCGAATCTAATTATAGATTTGTCTTTCCTGGGGTGTCTGGGGGCAGATGTTAGTAGCTGGGGGGGGGCAAAAATAATGGTCCCTCTCTGGGCTATTATTATCTGCCCCCACTCACTGGCTTTGTCTGTCTGGTTGCGAAAATAGGGCGGGAGCCCACGCATTTTTTTTCAGCAATTTTACACCTCATATATATATATACATGTCATTGAATTTGTGACACATATATATATATATTTATATTTGTAGTTCATACACTTCTACATAGTATAATAGCCTCTAATTCAATTGCCGGCTTTTGTGAAAATGCAGAACCCGACATGAAATGACACTTGGTGTACATAGGGTTAACCATGTCTTTTCATGTCCTTTGCTATCTAATTTGCACAAACAATTAAATCAGTCTATGTGTGCAAAATTTCACACCTGTAGGGGTTAATTAAAGGTGTAAATTCGTAGCAAAAAAGTCCGTTTTTTTTACAACGAATTTACACCTTTAATTAACCCCTACAGGTGTGAAATTTTGCACACATAGACTGATTTAATTGTTTGTGCAAATTAGATAGCAAACGACATGAAAAGACATGGTTAACCCTATGTACACCAAGTGTCATTTCATGTCGGGTGCTTCTGTCTTTTCACTGAACCCGGCTTTACCCGGCAATTGAATCAGAGAGGATATTTTACTATGTAGAAGTGTATAAACTATACATATATGTATATATATATGTCACAATGACATGTATATATATATATATATGTATTCTATGTGTGTATATTTAGTGTTTACAAGGAAAGAATGGGGTTTTTTTAGTTGCGATATTTTGTTCCCATAGACTTACATGGGACTTCCGGTATCGGTATCGGGTATCGCCGATATTTTAGTGATATCGGCGATACCATTCCGATTCCGATACTTTAGGATATCGGAAAGTATCGCTCAACTCTAGTTACAATATCTGATTAAATGGCAGGGCTACCCAGTGGAGGACAACTCATGGGAACCGGTCAATAACGTTAATGCTCCTCGCTTGCTCCGTCAGTTTCATCAGAGGTACCCACACAAGCCTGGTCTGAGGTCATCCGGAGGTTGTCCTTAAGGGGGGAGTAATGTAAGGTTCTATGTATATATTCCTGAAACTCAGTTTGTTCGTCAGCCATTTTACTTTCTGTCTTGCTGCAGCTATCTTGCCCTCAGTCAAAATGGAGTTTCCAGCTTGCATGTTCCCGCCCTGATTCTCTCCTTTGCTTCTTAAGCAGCCACAGCTGAGCAATCAGTGCTTCAGAATCTAGCCTGCAGTGAACCTGTGACTTGACTCCTGTAAGCCTTGGACCTTGTACTCCAGCTATTCCTACTGAGGAACTCTGAAGCACTTGTGGACTCTGAACCCTGCTCTTTGAAAGACCCACGTTTGCATGGACTTACGGTAACAGAGAAGAAGATCCTGAATCTGTATTGGAGAGTGATTGCTGAGCTTGGATTACTCTGGCCTGCTGTGTCTCCTGTTTCTGTGTCTGCAAACTGTGTGACTATTTCTGCCAACTTGTATGAAGTAATACAGGACTTTTCTATATCAAACCTGTGTCTCATGTATGTTCATCGCACCCAAGCACAAGACGCTATATGAACTGTACTACATACATTACAGAGCGTGTGGACTCAGCCAGAACACTCCATCATGTCCCAGTTTGTTGTGTCAAAGACCTGCACCCTCAACCTATTGGGAGTGGACCTACTGCAGAAGCTGAAAGCGACCAGAGTGTTCCAGGAAGATGGGACCATGACACTTTCTTCACCCCTGACCCAAGAAGAAACAGGAACAACCACACTGCAGACCTATCACAGGAGGTGCTAGACATAGTACCAGAAAAGCCACTCCATCACCCAGAGTCAAGATGTCTCTGACCAACTAAAGGTCTAAGTGAACTCGCCTAAGAAGACGGCCTGAGAACTTTGACATTGGCCAGGATATTCAACTCAAGAAGGACCCTACTCGCTTCATGGAATGGCAACACCTCATCCGGCTCCAACGCCAGAGGTTCATCTTTTGCAAGCACCAGGAGGTGCCCCCTGCAATCAACCAGTTCACCCAGGCCCTAGACCGGCAAAAGGCCACTCAGCTCTTCAAACTTGTGCACAAATACTGACCTGAGACCAAGCTGGAGAAAAAGAAACTACTGATGGCCCGTGCTGAGAAAAAAGCAGCCGGTGAAGGAGACGTCCCAACAAGAAGACCCCCTGTGACTAGAGCAGGTGCTAACACAGTGACTGCCTTGGTGGAGAACAAGAAAGCCAGCTGGTCATCATCTCTCATGATGTGGATCCTAGTAGGCGGCTTGTTTTCCCACCAGCTCTGTGCCGGGAGATGGGAGTCCCCTGCCGCATAGTGAAGGACAAGGCCATACTGGGCTGCCTCGCCCATCAGAATCAATCCCAGCTTTCCACAGTGAAGAAAAAGACTGTAAACCCCACTGAGTTCAGAATGGTGCAAGGCCTGGAGGCCGTGAAAGAGGCTACGGTATTTGAAACCCCAACAGTGCTGAACCGTCACACTCTGCTCTCAAAAGTCCCAGTCACCGCAACGGTATTCACGGTGATCAACCTGGCCAGTACCTTCTTCAGTGTTTCCCCTCCACCCGGAGGCCTGCCTTCACGCACCAGTGCAGTGCATATGGACAGTGTTGCCTCAAGGTGCTCAGAACAAGCCCTTCAAGTTTCACTAAGACAATGTCCTCCATCCTCGTCAACTGGATTGCAGAATATGTAAGAGTCACTCTTCTACAACACGTGGATGACCTTCTCTTTTGTGTGGTTGACATCGATACCTGCACAGTCCATTCCTTGTCTCTCCTACTCTACCTGGAAGAACAGCAACGCAAGGTCTGGAAGAACAAAGTCCAGTGATGTCAGAAGCAAGTTATATCCCTAGGACGCTGTATTGCCCACCAGACGAAACATGTCAAAAGACTGGAAGACCACTGTGGAGA
This sequence comes from Oophaga sylvatica, assembly GCA_033576555.1. NCBI lineage: Eukaryota > Metazoa > Chordata > Amphibia > Anura > Dendrobatidae > Oophaga > Oophaga sylvatica. Next base: position 25,114 of record JARQOD010010862.1, read on the forward strand.
AGATGGCTCCCCCAACAACTCCAAGAATGCTGCAGGCCTTCCCTGGTCTAGTGTCGTATTGCAGAACCTGGATCCCTGATGCCTCAGTCCTAATGCAGCCTCTGTGCGCTTGCATCAACGCAACCCCGCTCCTTCCATCAGACGCAGCCTTCAACCCATTCAGGAGATTGGAAGAACTCCATAGTCTCAGCACCAATACCAGGTCTACCTGACTACGAGAAGTCTTTCCGTCTACCTGATGGAAGAAAGAAGGTCATGCTACTGGAGTCCTGGCACGGATTCACGGGGGAAAACAGAGACTTTTAGGCTGCCTCTCAGCCCACTTGGATCCAGTTGCAAGAGGAGCACCCTCCTGCCTGATGGCAGTATCTGCAGCACACACCTTCCTGGACAAGGTTGCTGACATCACTCTTGGACAGCCACTGGAAACTCTCACTCCACATGACATCTTGGCAATCTTCAATCAAGCTCAACCAACAATAATCTCCCCACCACCAGGCATCTTTTTGGCACCTCTATCGCCTTTGTCTCATAATGTCACC